>VYXB01002716.1:241349-257874 GCA_013397135.1 Pachyramphus minor
GGCTGTATCAATGGGCTGAGGACAGCTGAATGAGGTTCAATAAGGCCAAGTGCCAGGTCCTGCATTTGGGTTACAACAATCCCATGCAGCACTGCAGGCTTGGAGAAGAGTGCCTGGAAAGCTGCCCAGAGGAAAAGAACCTGGGGGTGCTAATCAACAGCAGCTGAACATGAGCCAGCAGCATGTCCGGGTGGCCAAGGCCAATGGCCTCCTGGCCTGTATCAGCAATAGTGTGGCCACTAGGACCAGGGCAGTGATTGTCCCTCCCTGTACTCTGCACTGGTGAGGCTGCACCTGGAATACCATGTCTGCTTTTGGGCCCCATAGTACAGGAAAGACGTTGAGGTGCTGGAGCATGTCCAGAGAAGGGCCACAGTGCTGGGGACGGAGCATAAGTCTGATAAGGAGTGACTGAGGGAGCTGGTGTTGTTTAGCCTGGAGAAAAGCAGGCGGGGGGCGGGTGTGTGTGTGTGTGTGGCTGGCAGGGGTGGTGTAACCTGATCGATCTCTACAACTACCTGAAAGGAGAGTGTAGCCAAGTGGGGGTTGGCACGCCAAGAGAAAATGCCCTCAAGTTGCACCAGGGGAGGTGTAGATTAGATATTAGGAAAAATCTCTTCACCAAAGAGGTTGTCAAGCACTGCAACAGGCTGCCCAGGGAAGTGGTGGAGTCATTGTCCCTGGGAGCACTCAAAAAACCGTGTGGATGTGGTACTTGGCAACATGGTTTAGTGGTGAAGATGGCAGTGCTCAAAGCCATTAGACTTCTGGAACTTTACCCTAGAACACTGATGAAACCACCATAATACAGTGGCTAACTTCTGAGTGTTAAACTCTGCTTACTCTCTGCCCACTCAGTGCATTTCTAACTGACAAAAAACTACTACAATACTTTGTATTCTCTTCATGGCAAATAAAAAGCTGTATTTTAAAACTAGTCTCAATATAAATATCCAGTAATCACCAAATTCCAAACAGTTTCTTTGGTCATGGGGTTTTCATTCAACCTCAGCTAATTCTCACCTGCATAGGCAAGTGAGAGGCAGTAAAAACATTTATGGAAACAAACAAATCTACACAGTATCATCTTTAGTTAAAAAAAGGCAGCCAGGAACATGCAGCACTAACAGATTTATCTTCATACTTACTGTAATCTCGAGTGCTATTTATTTGCTCTTGGAACTTCTATATATATATATGTGTACTCACACTGATTAATCCCACGCAGCTGCAGACCAAGGTGTCCCAAAGTCAGTTTGCAGAGGGGCTGCCAGTGGTGACCAAAGGCTCTTCCTTCTGTCTAGGTGTATCTTCACAGCAGGTGTGTCCCCAAAGCCCCCTTCCTCTGCTATTAACCTCATTATAATCCTTACCATCAGGACTTTCTCATCCTCTATCAGGGTGTTTTCTTCCTGTTGTCCTATGCATTCTGCATCGCCAACCCCAAGCTTGCTGCTTTACTCACTCCTGGGTCTGTGTCATGTCCTGAGCCAGTGGTGATGGAGCTCCTACTGCACAGCTGCAGGTCGCTGCAACTCAGTCCCTGATGGTACCAACACTTGAAGGCAGCTCCCCACTGCTCCAGGACAAGCAATTGGGGTTGGGAAAGATGCTACCTTTTAGTGGTTTGCATACATCACTGCTTGCAAAACTCCACACGGAATTGCTATCACCTTCTCAAGTCTTGCAGAGGCTGCAAGATTTAAATGGATTTATCCATTAATTAATGGATAAATCAACCTCTAATTTTGGTCAGCTTTTTTTTGATAAGGGGATTCACAAACAGGCAAACATTTCATCAGCAGTGCACCGGAACTTAACATTCAGAATCCATTGATTTGTTTTCTGTTGTAACATTACCAATTACAGTATTTAAAACAAAGAAGGAGCTCAATTTCTTCACGAAGACTTGTATTTCAAGAATGAAACGTCTTGCCACATTTTCCCATTACTTTCTTCCTATTGACCTTGCACTCTGACATATGGACAGGGGTGCCCTGCTCTAGTCATGACAAAATCCTAGTGACAATGGTTATAGGCATTAATTTGCACTTAAATTAATTCTGAGAAACCTTTGTTTTATTAACAATTTTGCTGCTACAAACAAAAAGTACATCCAATATTCTTTCTTAGGGATGCAAACTCTGGACTGAATGTTACTAATTTTACTTAAAAAAGTAACCTGGCTCAGAAGACTATTCTGCCAAATTACATTTGCAGTTACCCAGGATGAAATCTCAGTACCTGCTGTAACTTTAAATAGGAAAATTTCTACCATGTATCCATCCTTCCTTGGGCCCAAGGGGGTATATACACCAGCAGGAGCTTGTAGAATAGTAATTCTGTAAAGAGCTGAATGCCAGCCTAACAGAATGCCAGCTTTGAGTTTAGAATGTTACAAACAAACTTCATATCAAAGGATGCAAAATTCCCTGACTACGGAAGGTACTTAAGTTTTTTTTTAATGTCAGACAAAATAACTTCAGAAGTGATCCTGTAAAATAAATCACTGCTACATAAATAATGTTTCTTACACCATTGCATGATTAAGACTACTGAAGTTTATTATTTCTCAAACTCACTAGAGTATGAATGTTTTCCATACTAAAAGCAGCAAAAATTAAGACTCATAGGAGCTTCTAATTAAAAATCATCCTAACAGCTAAAATAACTGCTTCTCAGAACAATGAAATTCATTAAAACCCGATTTGCTTGTTACAATAAAATTAAAAAAAAAATAGCTCAAATGTAAATTGTTCAAGTACAGCCAGTGTGCAATTAAACTAGTTAGAAAATATAATTTAGTAGTGCTTTGTTTCAAAATATACATAATACTGAAAAAAACAATTAAAACCAAGAAACCGAATATTTACCAAGTTTCAAACAGGGTTTCATCAAAATGAGGTAAATCTATGTCACCTGCCATTGAGCTTGGTGCTGAAATGGAGAACAGGTCTTCAAGGATATCTTCCCTTGTAGGACTTTCAAAAGCAAGTTTTTTCCCACTGGGTTTGTTTATTGCATCAAGTTCCAAATCAGTGTCCTTTACAGGACTGTAGTAATTGTGGTCCTCACTAGTCACTGCTGCATGTGGCACACTGGTCTTCTCATCAGACCCTGTCGTTGCAACACTGCTATCCACCATCTCCATATACATACATTCATCCTCACTTTTTGGAGCCTCTAAGGAAGCAATAGTTGAAGTAGGGGACAGTAACTCTGCCAGTATTTCATCAGTGTTACTATGGGCAGTGCACCCTGACACAGAGTTTGCATTAAATTCAGACTCATTATTTGTGGCATCAATCTGATACTGCAGTTCCCTTAAAAAGCTCTGTAATACTTCACTGTCATTTTGAGTTTCAATCTGTGATGGGGTGCTTATGTCTCCACTCACAGGTTTTTCCTGTTTCTTCTGTTCCACTGCTAGTCTATCCAGTGATGCCAACTTCTTCTTTTTAGCATTCAATTTTTTTAACAGTTTCAGGCGAAGTTTTTTTGTTTTGTCACTATCTGACTCTTCTGCCTTCCCAGAGTTACAGCCAAGTGAATGGCACTGAGTCACTTTACCTGAGGTACCCAATGCACTTCCTGACTTACTCCCAGTTGGACCTGCAACAGTGGTATGCCCTGCTGTTGGAAGACGAGTGCTTTGAGAAAATCCTTTGTAATTTGATAAAGGATGACTGTTATTACTCTGAGGAGCCAGTGATTTTGGGGTCTCAGTTGTTTTGTTTGTACCTCTGCTTTGAAATCCACCAAAGTTACTTGCGCCCTTAACTGGCAGCCGCACTTCACTTACTTTTTGCATTGAAGGAGTTTTGCAACTTCTCTCATTCTTGAGAGCTGAGGCACTTGAAGGCATAAAAGAAGTGTTCTTGCTTAATAATTTCTTTACCCAGCTTCCTACAAATCCTCTTTTTTGGTCTTTGTGTGAAGGCTGAACAGAATTATTCGCAGCAGCATAAGTGTCAACTTGAGAATTAATGACAGTTTTGCTTGCATATCTCAAGTCAGGTGATTTTTGTATATTACTCTCTACTACTGACAATTTCTTGTTTAGTTGTAGTTCTGAATTTAATCCATGCTCGCTGTTAGCTAAATTAGTTCTGTCATCTGTTCTTTGAGCAAGCAATGAGTCAGGGTCATGTTTTTTGGGAACAGGAGGAGTAATATTTGCTGGGTTCAACTCCTCCAGAGGTAAGCAAAGGTTGGAATCTTCATATAACATGCATTTATTGTTCATAGCTAGACTAGTTCCAGCAAACTCTCCTGTATATGGAGTGTTAAGTGAAAAAGCTGGTTCCTGCTGTTGCGGTGTGCCCATTTCAACACTAAGGTTATTTCCCACCATCTGTCCATTTGGCAGCGATTTACCTTCCGAGTCAATTTGAACTTCTTCAAGCATCAGTGTTATGAGATCATCGTGAGCCAGATTTTCTAAACCATGATGAACAATACTTTCATCCTCAGCTACTTGCTGCTGTTTCTTCTCTGGGGTTCTCACAGAATCCTCTTTGAAGTGTTCCGCAGGTGTTTTGCCTACAGTGTTATCAAAACCACAGTGTAACACCATGGAATTAGACTGTATGTTATTAAGAGGAAAATCTTCAATATTTTTACTCTGGAACTGTGAATTCAGTTCTTCTGGCACATGGGATGTTTTCTTTTCCCAGATAACAATATGAATCTCTGAAGAAGGAACTTCAAATCTTTCATGTCTCTTGCAATATGGCCCCTTTAAATCATCACATTCAAGCCAAGTTCCTGAAAAACAAACAGCAACCAGTGCAGAGACTCAAGAGACTTTTAAAGTCACTATCCTCACACTTGTCAAGTACTTTTATTAACCCATTCCCCTGACAACCAGAAAATAGAGAAAAAACAGAGAAAACTGGGAGACTTCCACTGTAAAAAGATCAAACACAAGCAGAACTTGCAGCAGTATCAGTACAAGTCAGAGTAGGTCAAACATAAAACAAAGCTAAGGGAGTTTTGGCTGAGACAACTTGTCTGAAAATACCCTCACAGTTCTGAGGTAAGAACTACCTCTCAAATTAAGTTTCTCTGTAGAACTGTACATTGCCTTGGTGGGAAGCATGGGGGTTTAAGAGAAACTGCTCATTTTAATACTCTCATCTCATCGTCTGCAAATCGCTGACGGATCATGAACAGATCTTTTACAGCTTTAAGAATTTAAAAATAGATATATATGATGTACAGGAGGCTCTTAACTACACATTTCCCAGCTGCTTCCTCTTCTATTTCTTAAACTCTGGCAGTATGATTTAGACAATTTTCATGTTGTCACAACATTTCATAAGACTGTACTCCTTTCTCTCTACAGAAGCACGAGTAACAAAATATCAACTTTACACCTTCTCTGATTATGGAGCTTCCATCCATCTTACCATTAGTAATGTTTCTATCATGGATTTGTGCCTCCCACTCCTCAGGTGCCGCCAAGTTCATAAAAAAAAAGAAACTTCACTAATGCTTATAGTTCCATAGGTTCCCTCACTTCCAGCCAAGAATGGATGAATCTCTGGTTTCAAAATAACCAACATTTTTTGTCCCACAGTCATGGTCAGACTTTTTTAACTTTTACAAAGTTATAAGCAAAAAAAACCCTAACCAAATTACTCTTGCCAGCGAATGCACCGTAGGGCTGAACAAATCAGTTAAACCAAATCTAAAGCTTCACTTCAAGTAACAAGTTTCCCCAATTATTCACAACCTTTTAATATGAAGTTTAGAGTGTAGACAAAAGAAATCTTTGCTATTATGTATCAACTGTCGAGACTACTGCAGTAACCCATAAAACAGTATTGCATGTAGATTTATGAAGTATTATGAAGATAAGAACTATAACTTCTACCTTACCTATATCTTATGAGGAAAGGCTGAGGGAGCTGGGCCTATTCAGCCTTGAGAAGAGACAACTGAGAGGGGATCTCATCAATGTCTACAAGTATCTGAAGGGGGAGTTTCAAGGAGGGTGAGGCCAGGCTCTCCTCAGTGGTGCTGAGCAGTAGGACAAGAGGCAAAGGGAAGAAACTGATGCAGAGGAAGTTCTACCTGAGTACGAGGCGGAACTTCTTTACTGTGCGGGTGACTGAACACTGGAACAGATTGCCCAGAGAGGTTGTGGAGCCTCCCTCACTGGAGATATTCAATAACCTCACTGGAGATATTAAAGAACCATCTGTGCACAGTTGCATGCAATGTGCTCTATGATGGCCTGGCTTGAGCAGGGAGGTTGGACCAGATGACCCACGGTGGTCCCTCCCAACCTGACCCATTCTGTGATTCTTACCATCAGGATTCAAAGACCAGGCTATGAAGTGCTTCTTATCTGTCTGATACTGAATAATAGATGTTATTTGGTAAGTGTCTTCCTCAAATTGAAACGAATATTTCTTCAAGTTGTTATGTGGCAAGCCTTCCACGAAATGTAACATGAATATTGAAGGTACTCTAACAAAGAAACAATAAAGAACCAGTTTATTACAATGAAACAGTGGCAGAAGTTCCTAATGAAAAAGTAAGGCATCTCTAAGAGTATGTGGTTCTGCCCTTATTATTCTGCTTCCTCACAGGGCTCTTCAGATTGTACAGTAAAAGTTCTTTTCATGGGAAAAGAACATCCCAACTGAATATTCCATTTTGTTATAGATTAGGGGGGAAAAACACCACCAAATAAGGGATTCGGGGAGTGAGGAAAAACTGGGGGGGAGGCGGGGGGGACAAAAAAAAAAACAGGGGAAAACTGTGCCATAATCACAGTAGGAAAGGATATTGTCCCAAGTCAAACTAGGAAATAAATGATTAAATAACAGTTTTATTCACCAATGCCAGGGGCTATGGAAAGACTGACACTGGATATAATTTTTCTGTATATACTGCTTGATATAAGTATTCATGACCTGAATCAAACACATGTACTGGTCAGCATGTTAAACACTATTCTATGTTTCATGTTTATTAAACACTATTTGCCATTTCAGCATTTAAGAATGATCTAAAATATTAAAAAGTATTTACCAGATTTTAAAATTTAGAATCTCTGTAAACTCAAGATAACAGTTAGGTTTTGAAAGACATATGTTCAATAAATGAAGTCTCAGAATTGTATGTATTTTATTTTCAAGTTCACATATTCAAACTTACTTTTCCAAAACCATCTGTCGTCTTTGAGATCTATCACCACAGTTATTACATGGTCCAATATGAACAGCATTAAGTGGATGCCAATCAGGGATTGTATTTGCAAATGTTGTTAGTGTTTTCTCAAATCTGGACACACAAAAAAAAATAGAGTAAGTTGAGTTGCAGTTCAAAAAACAATAAATATACATAGTTTACAAGGAGAAAAAAGTTATAAAAACATTACGGCAAAGCCAAATTCTATTCATGTTCAGGCTATTTGTGTGAAATTCACTGTGACTGCATCACATCCAAGTCAGCAATGAATTCAGTTCTCCCAGTCACAATTTGTTTTCAGCAGCTCTGTGGCCTTCAGTTTCACATTATTTGATTATTTGCTCTTTTTCCCTTTTCATGTTATCTCTGTTTCCTTTCCAACATAAGATAGAGCTTGTACTAGTATCTGCATAATTTACTAGATAATACGGAATCTTGAGAAGAAGACGGTAACAAATTACCTCAGAATCCATGTTATACAAGGTCTTGTTTTTAAAAAACCAGCACATTCATAGCAGAGATTACACAGAGGTTATATTGTACAACAATACAATGTACTGGATATTAAAGTGAAGTAACATAGCTTATTCATTCATTAGCCACAGAAAGGACTTCCATTATATTCAACCTAACCTAAATTTTTCAAATTTTAAAAAAGCACAGTATGTAACCTAGGCTATTGAACACATCCTGTTAACCAGGGCTACCTATTAACTGTCAGAGTAACAGACAGCATTAATCTCATTTCACTTGGGAATCTAGAATTTTATTGTATAAACCTAAGACAGTGGAGAGAAACATGTTTTTCAAATAAAGTGAGCTGTCTTCTGAAGGTGTCTCTCTTCTTCTGCTGACTCTAAAAGGAGCCCAAATTACTAACAGCTACATTCTCAAAAAATTACTTCCCTGTAATACTATTCTAAAATAGATAAATTATGTTAGAGAATCTCTCTGATTCTTTGTAATCTAAATGAATGTCAGGTATTCTTCAATAGGAAAAGTGTATTAGGCATATATTCTTTAGAACCACAACAACTTGAATGCTCTCAGCAAAATACCAGAGCAAGCACGGCCATGGACTCGCAGTGTTACCTATTATTTCTTTCTTAATTGATAACATGTTTTTTTAAGACACAAAATAGCAGTAAACTATTTGCAAATGCTAACCTAAAAAAGTGGATCACGTACAACTCCACTAACAAGCTTTAGAAAACCTGCAAATCTGAAGAAAGCCAACTATCATATATGGATTTTAAAAGGTGGGGCAGAACAGCTATATAGAAGCTACTTAAAAATCTCACCGGTTCTGGTATTTGTAGCCACAATATACACATTCAAACTTCCATGAAAATGAATGCAAGAATAGTTTCTCTGCTTGTTGATCCAACTGTAAGAGCAGATGGAGTGCAAACACTGGATTCTCCATATTACCTTCAAAGATGGGGCAGAAAAAAAAGTCACTGAATGTTTGAAATCAACTTGCAGTACTTCAAAAATAAAGGAGATAAGATTATTGCTAGGATTTAAACTTCAGTTATCATCTCAAGGCTCTGTTTCTAATCCTGACAGCAAAGAGATTGATCCATGTTATTAGGTTGTTATCAATGACAATTTCATGACTATAGCATAACTACAAATATTGGAATATGCTCTCTAAAAAGTAAAAACAGGCAAGGGATAAACCAGCAGATCACACTATAAAGTATGTGTACATTATCAATTCAAGCAAATGTATTTGCAGACTGTCTTGCATGCATATGTATACACACACTTTTATGTACGGACATAAAAGGCTTTACATATAGAGTTTCCTGAAAGTAAATACTGAGATGCTGCACTGGGTACTTACCCAATTCACACCTAAGCCGAGGCTGAAGCTGTGTAAACATTATGTTTCTAACTTCATTGAGATGAAATTCTGCTTTAGGAAGAACATCTACAGAAAAAAAATACGGCTTCATGTATTTATGTGTGACATCCCCACCTTTTTACACACATATGTAACCCCTACCATGCACTCTTTCTCTGCAAACTGATGCCTTTCATATTGACCCATACTTGCCTGAAACTTGGTAAAACAGTCATTCCGAGTCCAGCTGTGCTGCTGGAAGGTTGCCCTGAGCTGCCCATCACAGCCCCTGTGCTCAGAGGTTACAGTCCTCAAACCTCCTAAGCTGACCTGACCTGTTAACCCCTGTTAACCTTGCCAGACCACATGAATGAGGTTAATGTGTTTGACTACTTTTGACTGAAACAGGTTACGAAGCACTGTCATCTACACTGCAGCCTGCAGACCCCAGGGGAGGCATTCCTTCAACCAGCACAGCTGGAGCCAGGAAAGAACATATGTCCCCAGCTTTACTATTTTTGGTGTGACAAGGCAACTACTGCCTATTTAAACAAGGATATAAACCGCAACAGAAATTATTTTGAAGATTAATATTAGAACAGCATCCTAACATGGTAACCAACAAGGGGAAAGGAAACAAAGTAAGGCTCAATTACATAAATAAATCACAAAATGTTCATGTGGCATGCAACAAAACAATTCAAGAGATGCTCAGTGTTTGATGCCTCCAAAGAATGGATGTTTGCCCCAATAAAACCAATTTCAGAGGTTATCAGATTCTGCTGTATAAAGCACGCTACTCTGCAAATTCATGGTAATGAGTTGTAACTCACTCTTTTGTGATCTTGAAATAGAACAGAAGCATATTTAAGTGCGCTGTACTAAATTCCACACATTTGTGGTCAGAAGAAACAGCAGCTAAATTTACTCACCTCTTACTTTACTCCTTTTACAGGTATTCAGAAGCATAGTTGCTTGACTATATTTTGTTAGGAGTTTCTGGAGTAAACATTTTCCATTGTTACATTCTTCTCCTAGGGCAAGTTTCAATGTTTCTAGGTGTACAAGCGCTGACAAAATGCAATCTAACCAACAAAGATTATGTATGTTTCTCCACTGAAGACACAAATCTGTGTTATTAGTGGAACCTTCATCCTCTTTCAGTGAAATTTCAGATGTTGTTGATAAAAGTCCAGAATTTGGCAAGGGCTGTATTCTGGGACTAGAAGTCTTAGGTGGACTTTCTTGATAGTTGTCGGTCTTGGTGGTTGTTTCAAAATCCACCTTCTGCATGCAAGACTCCACACTGTTACTAGGTTTCTGCTGGTCATTTTGTAATACGTCATGTAGGTTTGACTTAGGAATACATAAACTATTCTGATAGCATTTCACAATAGGGTCTGTATTAACAGCATGCTCAGCATGATTTGTTCTTGCTTTTTTTGGATCTGATTCAACAGGAGAAAAATCACTGATATCACACAATTTTCTTTTCTTATGAGCAGATGGAGCTTGATGATTTTCTGAACCAGCAGAAATAATTATGCTGTCTAATGGTTTATAGCCAAGTGGGTAGATACACTAAAGGAAAGAAAGTTACAGTGAAATCTACAAAGCAATTTCAGGAGAACAAGAGCTAAAAATAGGTACAAAACACAATGTTAAAATGGAATGTAGAATCTTAGAATGGCTTGAGTTCAAAAGGACCCTGCAGACTATCTAGTTCTAACCCCCCTGCCATGGGCAGGGACACCTTTTACTAAACCAGGTTGCTCAGAGCTCCATCCAACCTGGCCTTAAGGACTTCTGTAAAGTGATATTGTAATTAAATCAATACATATATTCAACATATATATGACAGGAAGGGTCTTTTACCCAACCCTTGGTCTTATAAACAACTGTAAAGTAAATGTATCAGTAGTGATAACTGAACATTACTTTTCCAATAAATTCTTCCAACTGCTGAAAACAACCTCATTTTGCTAAGGAGCATCTTCTTGTCTTATTCTGCTAAATGCATTCCTTTAGGGTACAGATTTGGCATGATCACCTCATGCCTGAGAGACCACTGGTACCCAAACTGGCAGGGTATCCTCTCAGGTTATCCCAGTGCTTTAGACCAAGTATTGGTAAGGTCATATATACATACAGCTATTCTGCAACCAGAATACAGACTAAGTCGCTATTACCAATCTCCAGAATTATACTGTAATTAGTTAAAAGCAGGAAGGGATGGGAAAAGCATCTCAGAGACCCGTATCTAGTCTAGTCTCTACTAATTTAAGGGCACCGGTCCATTTGGGATTGCTATACCCTCCCCACATACATGAAGCAGTGAAGGGAGATGCAGCAAAGTAACACAATTCAAATATTAAGCAGCACAGAAATCCAGCTAAGGTTAAACATAAAAAGGAAAGGAAAAAAATAAAAGAAAAACATTGTAATTATAATTATAAACCTATTTGCATTTCCCAGTCTTAAAGAAGGAAAAATGGGAAACTCACATCTGCAAGAATCATGAATTAGTTACACAGACCATCAGATTTTCACCTTCTATTCTGACTCGTACAGAGGTTCATTTAGCATCACTTGTGTTCCCTTGTTACATAAGCAAATCCCTCCTTTATTTATTTTAGTTTACTCTTTTAATTCTTTAGGGTAAGTATCTGTGCCTAAACACTGTACAAAGGTTAATTATGGAGTTTTTTCTACATACAGGCAAATATCCTCAAGCATACAGACGGAAAGGGGTCCTACTTCAATAGTCTGCTTACCACCACCAAAATCATTAATTTAGAGAGGTGTAAATGCTGAAGGTAAAGGCCTCTGCACTGCCAAATAAAACTCTTTACTAGTGTAATACCTGAGGATTTTCACAAAGAAAAATGGACTCTTGAAAATTAATGCGGTACGTCCGTAAAGCTTGGATCTGACCCTTCTCTTTGCAGACTGGACAGTGCTCATGTGCAGTTGTTTCCACAGGTTTCCCGTTCTAAAATAAAGATAAACCAAGAATGATGCAGCAGCGTAAATTTATGCATTTCTTATATTCTCCAAAGGTAAGACATACATATCAGGATAAAAAAGCAGTGTGCAACTTCTAAATATAATACCATACAATAGAAAAAAGTAAACTACATTGGTTTCTTTTTTAGTATTTATATATTTGTATGATAGCATGTTCTAAATAAATTTATATTTTTATTTAAATATTAAAAAAGGCATCTTTAACAACACAGTTATGCACATTTTGTTCTACTTGAACTAAGGCACTTATTGCCAGAGAACATAACCTCAGATCTTTTTAAGACAAATCAATTTTCATAAGAATGCAAACAATTCTAAAAATAGTGCCAGTAAAAAAATCAGAGGCACTGATTTACTTAGAATAATCTTTCGCCATTGTTATAGATTTCCGTGGAATATAATTTTGGGATTTTTTTTTGTGAAATTAAGACCAATTAAAAATCTCTCAAAACAGAGAAAAATATGAACTTTGCACATATGTAAAACAAGTTTCAACTGACTTTTCCCAAATACCCCACCATGTGGAGTGTCGATTTCCCTATACCAGTCCCTTCTCCAATCACTTGCAAACCATTTGTAGTCTTCTGGGTATCCATCATTCTGAGCCACTGGCTAACTTATGTCACTTGTAACAATGTCATGACCACTAAGGATTTTTCAAAGACTCCTGAAAAATAAGAAGTAAATAAAACAATTAAAGAAAAATTAGGCTGGAGTTTGGGAAACAAAAAACACCAACAATAATGCAGCTTGTATAATTTCTGGAAATGATATCAGAAGAATTCCTTAATGGAAAATACTTTTTTTCCAGTGCAGATTATAAACTCAAAACTTTAAGTCACACAATAGATTTAACAGCTTTAAATCCTGAATTTGCAAGCTTATCTATTTTTTGCACTACAAGGTCTCACATATTTTCCAAGAGCAGAAATGCAGATGTCTTCTACTTTGCAGAAATTTAGAAGTCTTGCTGGGCATCTCACCTTACTGCATCGAATCCTCAGAAAGAATGAACTTTAAAAATGGCCACAATAAGATCCCGTGGGGTCTTTAAACATTAAAAACAACCAACCAAAAAAACCCCACTGTTGAATCTTTCAAAGCAGTGGATTTATTGCATAATAATTCTGCTCCTGCTGATTTCCAATGGAACTAACTAGAATAAATACGTATCTCTTCAAGATGCATGAGGAAGTTAAGATAAGCTGAATTGCAAAGTCATCAATGTAATATCTTTCCTTCAGCCACAACTATTCCCTTTTCAATACTTCCACTGAAAAGCATCCTCTCACACACCATGATATCCTTTCAACCCTTTCATACAGTACAGCACCAACTCACATTCTAGTTCCTTTCAAAAAGGGACATTTCTCAAGGCATTATATGAGACCAGTGTCAATACCAGTTCAACCTAAACACATTTATAATATTTGGCAAGGAGAGACCCTACAGTACTGGACAGAATGCTAAAAACCAACAGAGCATGAATTAAAAACAGCACAGTAAAACAATGCAACCACTCATTTCAAATCAGACCCCAGTGGCAACTTAAAAGCGGGTCAAAATGAGATTATGGTGTATCACATTGACACTTTCAATGTGTTCAGCAGCACTTCTCAGAATTACCAAGCTGCAGCATGTAGAGACAGCATACCCTGACTTATAAAACTAATGGCTGTAATAGAAGGCAAGAGCATAAAAATATCAACCCACATGCCTCAGAGTACACGTTTAGTTTTCAAAGTAATGCTACAAGGTGCACAAGAAACAGCATGGACCTGGGCTCGCTCAAGGTGAAAATTAATGAATTAGCTAAAAGTATGCAAGCTGTTGGACTATAAAGGAAAAGCAAGAACTCTCAGTTTTTCACCCAGTGGCAACAGCACTACCACACTGCAACTCAACTATATTATCATATATTTAGTCTAGCCAGGAAGCTGTTTTTATACAATTACATGTTGTACAGATATCGACCTATATCATAGGTTATATCAGATAAAACCCTAAAACACATAACTTTACTCTTCAAGGGACTTTTAGTCAATTTCTTGGCCTGAAGCAGTCTCAGCTCTCCACTGTAATAAAAAAAAATAGCTCACGTGACAGGAATTCTTCACAAAATTTCTCACCACATAAATAAAACACACACTCAAAAGGTTAATAATGCTAATAAGCTGCAGGTTTTTCTTCTTAACTCTTTTGCAAGTCCCTGTTTTCCCTGTCAGCCCTCTCAAAAGGAAAGCAAGTTGTTTTTTTCGATTATGTTCAGTCTGTGTTACTTCTGCTCTTCTTTTTAAAGCTCAAATACTGTTCTGAGATGTACAATACCTCCCCCCAGCTATAAAAATTTACAGTGCTGGAGTAAAGACTTTTATTCCTCTTGTGAATATAGTAACTTTAAAAAAAAAATTAATTATCCTTTCAGTTCAAAGACATAACCACAAAAAGCAAATAAAACAGGTCTGCCAGTACTAGATACGCACGCAGAGTGGTACTAAGTGGCCTACCTATACTTTTCAAAGAGCTTGTAACATTGCAGGAAGTTATTGGTGATCTTTGCACAATATACGAAATTGGGCATCAGATCAACAAAGCTGCCAAGAAAACAACAAAGTAAAAGACTGCTGCACCAAGTACTGAGACAACCCATTGTAGCCACGTGCAATAACTGCATTACAGATGGGAAAGTACACAGGAATGCACTTTCAAACTTACTGGGTCACATTCTAAAGCATTTATTCTACTTTCCTTCTTTTAGTCTGAATACTGAAAAATGTTATGCAAAATATGCTATGGACATGGCATAATTATATAATTATAGTCATGCTATGGTTACGTATTCAGAGTACATGAGGTGATCTAACATTCACTGCAGAATGGGGGGGGGGTCCTCTCTTCTATTTCTCTCCCCCCACCTTCCCTGACAGCTCACATACTCATCAGATTTTCCACAAGCTACCTGAACTCACAGAAAAGCAGAAAATTCAGTAAAGCACAAGTTTTTCTGCTATTCCAGTGAGTTAAATCGGCCTATGAGAACTCCAATGACCTACAAAGCTGACAAGGCAGAAGACAGAAAACAAGGAAAACGTGAAAGACTGGAGACATATGGTTTGATGGATAAACTGTTAGATGGCTAAGGAATTGGCTGGATGGCCACATCCAAAGTGTTAAAGCTCTATGCCCTAGGCAAAACCCAGTAATGAGTGATGTCCCTCAAGGGCCCATATAAGGTCCAATACTATTTACTGTCTTCAGCAATGGGACACAGACAGTGAGATTGGGTGCTCCCTCAGGGAGTGGATGGATGACACCAAGGTGAGTGGTGCGACTGACAGGCTGGAGGGATGAGGTGACATTCAGAGGGATCTGAAAGCAACTCTCTCTACATCACAGCCTGTAAGTGCTGGGCAGAATTGCAAATCTCCACAGTGGGGGAGCAAACACAAATTTCTTTCCTGAAAGAAGCCTAACACAGACTACGCAAATTAAGATAAAACTGATGAAGTTTCAAAATAAACTAGGGTGCAAGTTTAGAAAGTTCTAAAAGTTTCTTCTTCAGTCAGACTTGTATTAAACATCCTCATACTAAATACCTTTATGGGTGTATGAGAAGCGACAGAGGCTATGTGTTTTGCTGACAAAACATTCATTTTTTTCTGAAAAAGAATCAGTGGTTTAATAGGGTTTAAACTAACAGCGTTTATTATAGCTGCAGCTGAAAGATGCAAGACTTCGGAAGGGGACTTGGCACAAGCAGAGCCCTAGTCTCTGTCCCACGGCAGTGGAAATGAGGGGCTAAGGGGGGATGGATGGATGGATGGATGGATGGATGGATGGATGGATGGATGGCAGGCGATCCAGCCCAGTGCGCGGGTCTTGCCCTTCCACACCGAAATGTGCCCAGGTTTTTCAGATAAGCCTATGGTTAAACTGCCTCCTCAGTTCTTAATCCACATCCAGAGTGGTCCGTACGCTATAGAAAGACTGCAGAGGAAAAAGGCGTTTGCAGAGTTAATCGCTGGAACACGAGAAGCCGTGCAAGGGGCGGGTGTGCACGGACACACAGACACGGCACCACACCGAGAGCGTCCCTGGTTAACGGGGAGTGGAAGGGCCGCGCCCCTTCCCCGCGCAGCTACTGACATGAAATACTCAGTCGGCATTTCGGAACCCGGGACACCTCCCCGCTCTCCGCCGCACCCGCGCCGAAGGGCCCGGAACAGGCCAGGGCCCCCACTCTCCACCGGCCACAGCCCCCACCTGGCCCGTGGTGGGCACGGCTCTAGCCCCGCTCTCACCTGCCGGCTCCCGGTTCTCGGCGCTCCCGGCTCCCCGCGCAGCCCCGGCCCCCCTCGCGCGTGACCGCCTCAGCCCACCCGGCCGCCGCCGCTCCCGCTGCTGCTGCTGCGCAGCTTCCGGCGCGCTCCCGCCGCCATGCGGGCC
>VYXB01002716.1:257980-272705 GCA_013397135.1 Pachyramphus minor
GGGGTCGGGGCTGCGCCGCGGCCCTGCGAGCGGCCCCGAGGTGTTTTCCATTCCCTCCCGCCGCGCTCCATCACTCAGGCGGAGCGGTGGGAGGGACGGCCTTGGGGGCCGGTGCTGCGCCGCCTCCCCGGGCGCCTTAAGCGCGGAGGGTCCTGCACCTGCTCCCCCCGCACGCCCCTCGGCCCGGGGGCTGACGCGCGGCAGCTGCAGCTCCCGAGCGAAAGGGGCGGCCCCGGTAACGGGAGAGACGGCGCTGCCGCCGCTCCGCGCCTTGCTCGGGGCACGGAGTTGATGATTAACCTGCGGTTCATTGAATACCTTCCTGGCTCAAGTCGCGCCCAGGGTGTGGTTTAACCTTGTCCGAGGTTTCGGTACCTCGGTTTTTGCCTTTGTGCCCGAGACCCTGGTGCTGCCAGTTCTGCTGCTACCGAAGCGCTGCGGGGATGTGCAGCTCCCCGTTGAAAATCTCTGCTCTTACTCTCAGCCTAGACTTCGTTTTACAGTCGTTTTCGGAGGTTTGAGTCTCCAGAGGTCGAGGTGATGTGGGGCTCTCAGTCTCGGCGAGCAGTTTTTCAGCAGCAGCCTCGGGCTGCAGTAGCTGGCACTTGAATCCATGTTGGCCCCTTTTCCTCGGGCGTGAGCTGCAAGGAGCTCAGCAGCTTCGGCATTTAGGTCAGTGCTCTGCTTCTCTTACGTCAAGAAAGCTGTCAGTGTGGACCAAGCCAGCCTGCTCCCTGGGGCTGGAGGGACTGAGTCAGGGAAGGGTTCTGGTAATAGCACAAAAAATACCTTCTCTTTTAGTGCCTGCCTCTGCTTTCCGGCCTCTGCTTTCCTGATACGTTAACCCTGGTTGCCTTTTTAAAAGCTTTTATCACTGTGTGATTTACATCGTGAAATGATATGTTAGTATGATGGGTCCATTGTAATAGCCATAATCTAGCTTTTTGCTGTAGTTACTCCTGTAATTTTTACAGCAGTGTTTTGAAAATTGAATTAATGTTTGAGGGTATTTTGTTCTATTGCAGGAAGCCGTTTGCTTGACTGGAGAAAGATTGTAATGAAACTTGCTAATAATTTTGTGAGAAGTCTTTTTTAATATTGATCTTGTGGTCTGGTTCATTAGTGCTTTCATTGTAGAGAATGTGGGTTTTTTCTGTATACTTTCATCAGGAGTGCAAAGCACTTTTGGGTATGTTGAGTAGGAGAAGGAACTAATTCGCTCTACAGCCATAGAGATGGATGTTTCTACAGACATACACTGCATTTGATATGTATTTAATCCCTTTTTCCAGTGGCTCTGTTTAACTGTTAAAACTGGTCAAATAATGCAATCCACACATGTTTTTTAATAGTTTCATTAGGTAGTTCTATATATGCAATAATTTTTCTAATGACATTTTAAGACTCAGAGTATTGTGGGTTCAGCCCTAGTAATACTTATGTTGTAGTTTCTTATCATTGTAGGGTAATTTTTTTGTTTTCCCAGGGATGTCTAGGGTCCATTGGTAAATTAACTTACATTTGGGGACAGACTTTTTAACAGGGTCTATGGCAGTAGCACATGGAACAATGGTTTTAATCTAAAAGGGTATGTGTTCAAACTAGATATACAGAAAGAAATACTTGGCAATGAGTGTGGTGAAACATTGGCACAGGTTGCCCAGAGAGGTGGTGGATGCCCTGTCCCTGGAAACATTCAAGGTCATTTTGGTCAGGGCTCTGAGCAACCTGATCTCTTATTGAACATATCCCTGCTTATTGAATGATGGTTGGACTAGATGACCTTTAGAGGTCCCTTCCAAGCCAAACTATTCTATGATTTCAGTTATTTTTTTTATATACTGTTAAGTACCACAGTAGGTTTTGCTGGTATAATTTCTTTTTTCCTCCCTGATATTCAAGTTGGATAAAGAAAAACCTTGTGCCAAAGAAAGAATCCAGACCTGAGTTTTTCCATATGCTTGAGGAAGAGAATTTGTGTTGGCAAAGAAAAGAAACTGATGTTTTTCATCTCACGATACAATAGAAATTCAGTTGTCCCGAACAAAACAGTCCTAAAGTAATAATTACTACATTATGCCAACCCTGCAGTCACCAGGAATTGATTTGAGTGTTCCAGATGTGAACTGGTAACGGCTTTGGGATCTAGTTAGACTGCTGTTTGCTCAAATGTAGTTTTCTCTGGCATATCGTGTCAATTTGATTAGATTTGGTTTAGATTTAACTAACAATGTATGAGCACATGGCTTATTTCTCGTTTTACTGATTTCTGTCTTCACCTTTTGAAAGTATTTTTTCTTGACATAGAGTAGAAGGGTTTTAAGATACAATTTTTGAAACTACTTTGATTCAGGCAAGTGAATGAACATACATACCCAATTTAACTTTCTGAATCAGGATATCATTGTCTTGTTGCACTCTGTTCAAGTGTAATTTGCCAAGTTTGTCCTTACATTGACAATAAAGATTCATAGAGGTTCCTCCCAGGCCCCCCCAAGATGAACCTTGAAATGAGTTTAATGAGCTTAATTTGTTTAAGGCTTGATAGATATGTTGCTTTCAAAGAGCAACATATCTGTACAAGAAACCATTGTCTGGAATATACTTAGGAATACTGGGGAAATAACATTCAGGGCATATATTTAGAAAATTGTACTCAGACTGAGAACATATGCTATTAGTGTGTGTCTTCTAAAAATATTTTCACATGCAAATTACACACCCGTTGGCTGCTTACTTCTAACCAGATTGTTGCTGCATGATGGTCCCTGAGAAACTGAATATGGAGTGGGAGGTACCAGCTGAAAACTTTTGCTCTGAAGGTTTTTCCCTTGGGTTTTACACTTGCTTGATTTTCCTTTTTCTTTTTCCAAAAACTAACATAAGAACATTAAAATTTAAATTTGCGAAGTGCCACTTTGGAAATGTAAGAGTAATAAAGTAACTGATTATATGTATATCTCTTTTTCCCTGTTTAATGCTTAAATATGTTATTGATGTTCTGTTGTCAAAAGAAAGCTTAGTCACCATCATCTCACTTTGATGTTTATATAAAGTCAAGGTGACTGTGATTGTAAACTTTCTTGCATTTCATAACTATTTTTAAGCCAACAACCTACTAATGTTACTGATTTCAATCTGTACACATAGTCTCCTTTGGCTATTGCATCGCAGTATTTTAACCAAAGGGAGGGACATCTTTTTTGAGACAGAGGTTATAAAATCAGTAGCTAAAATAAGAGGCCAGGTTCTTTTTTGTCAACTGCTATCGGTTTAAACCCTTCTCTTTTTTTCTGAATTAAAAACCCCTTATATTTTTACACCTTTTTTTCCCTGTACTTTTGAAAATAAGTGCTACATTTTTTCCTTACTATGGTGTCTGTAGACTTGCCAGAGCATAAGAAATCTATATATTGCTCTGAGTTAAAGGTAGACTTCTTTTTTCTACTTGGATCTCATAAGAGTGCCTTTTATTTTGTCATTCTTAACAGGAGCATATTCTTTGCCCTGTAGCAAAGAGAGAAACTGAAGACTTTAGATCCGATGTAATGTTCTCAGAAATCACTGCCAAGATTTTCATTTGGGAGTTTCAGCTGGCCTTCAAAATACTTTCTTAATTTTCATTCTATTATTTCAGTTATTTTACCTCCCTTTCCTACGACCTGTAGGTTTCTGACCCCATTCCAGTAGGGAACAATAGCCAAGACTTAACTTAGTAGCTCTTGTGTTTTCAGAAATGAATTATTTTCAAGAATATTTCTAGTGGGAAAATATCAACAATGAAATATTGATGGAAGAAATTGAATGGGACCCAGCATGAGGTAATACAACAACAGTCAAACAGAATTCATGTCTCTATAATGGCAAAGATATTGTCTAGCTTGATGTTAAGGACTTGAAAAGCTGATATGGAAATTTAGAGTTGCATTGGTTAAAAGACATACAAAGTACCAGGTCCTGCACTTTGGCCACAACAACCCCCTGCAGTGCTACAGGCTGGGCACAGAGTGTCTGGAGAGCAGCCAGGCAGGAAGGGACCTGGGGGTACTGATTGACAGGAAGCTCAACACGAGCCAGCGGTGTGCCCAGGTGGCCAAGAAGGCCAATGGTATCCTGTCCTGTATCAAAACTAGCGTGGTCAGCAGGACAAGGGAAGTGATCCTTCCCCTGTACTCTGCATTGGTGAGGCCACACCTGGAGTATTGTGTTCAGTTCTGGGCCCCTCAGTTCAGGAAGGACATGGAGGTGCTGGAGCGGATCCAGAGAAGAGCAACAAGACTGGTGAAGGGACTGGAACACAAGACCTGTGGAGAGAGGCTGAGAGAGCTGGGGTTGTTTAGTCTGGAGAAGAGGAGGCTTAGAGGTGACCTCATCACTGTTACAACTACCTGAAGGGAAGTTATAGCCAGGTGGGGATTGGTCTCTTCTCCCAAGCAGTCAGCAATAGGACAAGGGGGAACGGGCTTAAGCTCTGCCAGGGGAAATTTAGGCTGGATATTAGAAGGAAATTCTTTACAGAGAGAGTGGTCAGGCATTGGAATGGCCTGCCCAAGGAGGTGGTGGATTCACTGTCCCTGGAGGTTTTTAAACTGACATTGGACATGGCACTGAGTGCCATGATCTAGTAAATGGACTGGAGTTGGACCAAGGGTTGGACTTGATGATCTCTGAGGTCTTTTCCAACCCAATCGATTCTATGACTCTATGATTCTATGAAAGTAAAAAGGATTAGAGCAAGACAAGTGTTTTGAAATTAAGTGAAAAAAATAAGTAGTATTTGCCCAGATATGACATGTTCGTTTCTGGTTTCATATGTTAATTGCTCTTTTAAGGCGGGTTGTATTTCACACTCCTTTTTGTTTGGCCTTTATACTGGTTTTCCCTTCCCCTGCATGAAAGCCTGAGATTTCTAAGGTGGTTTTTAGTTTTAACTGGCTCACATCAGAATTCAAAGACGTGTTATCAGTAAGGTGATTTACTTGTTTTGAGAATCTTGGTTTTCAGCAATAGCAGCCAAGCGCAGTGTTTTACAGGACTTAGCACGTTTTACACCATCCCAATTTTCCTATGTCTATTTTATGTGTATTTTTAAAAGGAAAATTAATGCCAAATTATAGCTATGCAAATAAACAATATTTGGTATAACACATGACACTTTAAAAAAGAATCTTAATTGTTTCATTTTGTTTTCAAAGTAACTTTGAAGGTTGTTTTGTTTTCTTGAAAATAAGTGATGATCAAACACAGTAATTAGAGTTGAACCCTTGTGACTCTTGGAAAAAAAAAATTCTAAATATCTAGAAATAAATGGCTAAATATCTAAAAATCTAAATTTGCTTTCCACAGTCTCATTTGGGGAAACATCTGTCCTGTGTAAGGATGCCAGTACTGTTATAGCCACTGACACTATGCATGACCAGAGGCTCCAGTTTCTGGCATCTCTTTCTAATAAGTGCTGTGTAAAGGCAAAGAAATGCTAATGCTTATTCTGAAGAGTTTAGAAATACCTGTCCTATCTCCTCTTTCTTAAATTGCCAATATATTGCATACATATCTGATTTTTCACAGAATTGCGTAAGTCTAAATGGTTTCTTAAACTTGGTGGGACTAATTCTGTGTGAACGTAAAGCCTTTGCAAAATCTTTCCTGTTCCTGAATTATCCTTTGATGGAGTTTTTTAATGTCTGAAAAATGTAGTATCAGTCTTGATGTTAATATATTTTTGAATGTATTTGTTAATGTATTTGTGAAACACTTAGTAAATCTGATGATATGAATAAATTTCTTAGGTAGGGATAATGAAAGAAAATAATTTATATTTATGAAGTACACCATAGATGGTTTTATATTTTTATATTATATATTATTTTTATATGACAGGTTTTATTTTGTGGTGCTGAAACACCACATCATGATTGAGTTTTGTTATGCTAATTGCTGTAAGAATACATGTGGTGCTTCACCCTCAAAAACCAAGTATTTTGGGGCTGGAGACCACTATCCTTCTCTAAATAAATGATTTTTTAAATATCCTGAAACTATTTTCAGAGCATTTTGCTGAAATTCTTGGATCCTGTGTTGGTGAGGGATGTGGAAAGTGAATGGGGGGATGATGGTGGTAACAAAAAAACTATTATATTTTTTCCCTAGAGCCTAACATATCAATAGTTCAACCTCTAGCTTAAACCAGATATTACTAACTTCTTGTTTACTGATGCAAATTTATCACCCCTCTCATTCTCAGGTGTTGCAAGTTATTGGCCTGTTAAATGCATCTAATTGTTCTTTTTCCCTGTCATATAACTGTTTCATATAACCTGTGGTGTGCTAATGCAGAACTTTTGTGCTGATGTCGTTTTCTGTTAACAATACAATATAATTGACACTTACAATGCTTTCTTTCTCTAGTTTTTGTTTTGTTGGGGGTTTTTTTCCTTTTCTTTTTTGCTTGTTTTCTATTGAAAGTCATCAGGAAAGTAGGCCAAAACTGAAAACCAATCATCTGCTTTTTATATGGCAGCAGCACCTAGCAAGGTGTGGACACATATGTCTTGGTAGAGCATCTCCTTGCAATTTACGTGCTCTTTCCTCAGACAAGGTGCCAGCACAGTGACTTGTTACTTGGTAGTCAGGTATTGAACTTCCTGCCTCAACTAGAATGCCAAATACTATACTCCCTTAAAAAGTTGCAAGCATGGAAATGCAGTTAGTTTTGCCAAAAAAAAGTATTCTCTAGGAAAATTTTACTGTCTAAAATACAAAAGCAATATAGTTTGGTGTTAAAAGGGAACTTAAATATTTAGTAGAATGGATTATTCAGCTTTGTTAATCAGACAAAATATTAAAGGTTCTTGACATAAGTATAAAATAAAGATACCTAAACTAGAAATTTGCTGGTGAAGATGCCCTGTCAGTTTGGGGATCTGTCTGATCTCTCATTTATGGGTTTAGAATTGCTTGCTTGATTCCTGTCTCTTGCTTCTTCATACGTGCATCTTTCAACCATGTCCCTTTCTTTCATGGTCCTGTGGTTGATGCAGGTGCACCATCACATGACCTAATTTATACCACTTATACACTGGTGGGAAAGTTTGTTGAGAGGTCTAAATTTAACTCCTCTTTTTATATACAGTTAAGAGAACCGTTGAAGTACCTTGTACTTTAAGAGCTGGTATATCAGGTTAAATAGGGACAGGCCCTATGCAACCTAGCATACAGCAGTGACTGTTAATGAATGCTTGGAGAAGGCATGTAAATAATGTCTGGAACGGTAGAATTGAAAAGGTTTTCAGTATATTTAAAAAATCCCAGAGCCTAATGTTTTAAAATGCCTTTCTGATAGGCCTAAGACCAGGCTTATCAAAGCTGCAAAGTAAATTTCTTTTTTTCCATATAACCTTGTGCTGTTTATTTCTTGTTGCTGTTGTTAGCACTTTAATAGTATTTATATGGTTTACAAGAAAGTGTCCACAGTATTAATACTTGCAGTTACTTACAATAGCAGGTAATAAATGTTTAAATAAAATAGTTTTTTAGAAAATAAGGGTTTTTTTCCTCTGTTTAATTTGTGTGGCAGAGTTCATATATTACTACATGGCATAGATAAAATGTTATTGTATTTCTTGCTGCAGCACAGAAGGTATTACTGAGGTAATATAAGGCAAATTTATTTTGTAATTCAGCCTGTGTTATTGGCTAATCATGGTTTTATAAAACTTTTCAACTGTTGTTTTTTTTTTTTTTTTTACCTGTGGATTGTTCGTGATTTTTTTGATTTTTTTTTTAAATTTTATTTTTTTCACTAGTAATGCTATACCATGTTAAATCACTTCTTCATGTATGAAACAAAGGTCTAAACTGAAACAAAGATGCAAAATGGAGGTCCTTGTCAGAGCAAAACTGGAGGAACAAAACAAAATGGCAGGACTAAAGTAGAGGTTCCCAAACTTAGTCTGCTGAAGTTTGGTCACTGACGTTGATAGCTACAGGACTGTTGGTGTGATGTTGATTTCTCTGGTTTTATAGGTATCTCTCAGAGCAGGACCTCTATTCTGCATTCATCAACCTGTGAAACACACCTGAAAGCAGGATCTGGCTCTGTGCTTCTGCCTCTCTTAGCGGTTTATTACCATCTACTTCACTCCGTCCTTTTCTCCTCTATCAAAATCTACCCCTGTGCTTCAGGACCCCCTTTGAAAATTGCGCTCACCAACAGTACCTGCTTAAAAGACATTTAAAATGAAATGGAAGCCTGGTGCTGGTGTTAGGGGTGTAGCTAGGAAGTACTATAATGTTCCATGCTTAGGAATAATGTATGGCAAGTTACTGGTCCCAAAAACCCTTCTGCAGATAAGTAGTGCTATCAAAGGCAGTTGAGGGCGTTTGATTAAGGATTACATGTGATTAGTGGTCTGCAAGGTTAAGAGTACAACTTGTATCACTAATGAGTATTCACATATTAATGCTGCTTTGAGTCGGAGGTTGAACTAGATGACCTCTGGGATCTGTTCCAACTGGAATGAGTTTTTGATTATCATACTTGTATTATGCAAATAGGTATTAAATTTGTAAAAAAAAAATTAACTGAATAAGCTAACCTCTAGCAAATCATTGCCATTATTTTACCTATTGCATCATGTTGTAGCATGGACTTGCAAATTTCGCCCAAGTTTAAGATTTAAAACAGTAAGAGAAATACACCCATGCCTTTTGGTGTATTGCTTCAAATTCCTTGTATACAGTTTTATGTCAGTTTGAATTCCTTGTACAGCTATTCCTTCCTAGCATACCAAGTTGACTTGGTTCCAGTACTGGAACTACTCCAGAGTAGAGTGCCTGAAAATGATACATTATGTGCAGTTGAACTGTATGAATGGGCTTAAGCTTATTTTGCCTAATTGAGGTACCACTAGTACTGAGACTACAGTAACAAAGCCAGCGGTGCAGGTTAGCAGCCTAAGAAAGACTTGAGGCCTTTCCAAACTTTCCAAAGCAAGGACTCTAAATGTGAGAGGGCATTCTTATATTAAAAAAAAATTTAAAAACCCCAGTATCACCCCAAAAAATACCCAACAAAACCCACCACTGTTAGAATATACTATGCAGATTCCGAGTATACATAGATGTTGAGATACAACTGGTTGAGTTTAATAAACAATAAATGGTCATTGAATATTAAGATGGATAGTATTTTTATTTAGGAAGTTGTATTTTGATTAACAATAGTATGATCCTTCTTATGTGCAGGGAATTCATGTGAATTTCCTTCTGTTTTGGGGTAACATTTGTTTCCATTGATACCTCTGTAACTGTTCTCATTTAGTGTTGTTAATTATTTACTTTTGAGTGAGAAGTTGGTGATAAGAGAGGAAATCTCAAAATTACTGCCTGTATATAGGCAAGTAAAGGGCCAATCACATTAACATGCATGTGATCAGAAAAGTTTTTATGTAACATTTTAAGCCTTCCAAATATGTAAATTAATCTTGGTAACAGGATATAGTTGTCATGTCCTATTGGTAGCAGTGTATTTCAGGGAAACATTTGGTTGTATGCTTTTATTTAAAATCACAAGGAGGATGGTAACATTTTAAGTATTGTTTGAAGGACTTCACGCATCTCTAGGACTTTCAGGGAGTACAGAAAACAATTAAAAGGAATAAGAGGTGCTAGGAAGGAGTTATTTCTTTATGCTACTCTTTACCACAGAGCTGTCATATAATTTTATTCTTTTCAAATAATATTGATGGGAAGTTATCTGATTATGGGATTAGAGAATCAAAAGACTGCATGCTAGAATAAAGTGCTAAAGACTCCTAAGTCATAAGGACTTGATGCAGTTCCTTCATTTAGTTGTTTGAAAGGATGAAGTGGCTGATCTGCTAAGCAGAATGCATCTCGTTAGGATGAGATGCTGCGCCAGAGGACCGGAAGCTATCAAGTGTTGTACAGACTGTACTTTTAAACTGAGCACAAGGAGTAGAGCTGGAATTTGCAGACCAAGGACTCTTATTTTAATGCTACTTAAGTAGACTTGAATTCTGCATGGATAGTCAAGTAGTTCTGTGAGCACAAGATCCAACAGCTATGAGCTTCCTATGTAGTCGTATCTTAGAGGGAATGAAAAATGCCAGCTGCAGCTGGGGCAGTAAAGTGTGTCTCTTATGTATGTGCTTGGTTTCTAAGAGCATGGGCATATGCTCCAGGCTGTACTTCAGTTTGCTCAGTGTCTGTGTTGGTCTTCTCTGTCCACCTGCCCAGTACTTGGAATTCTGAATTCTTATTAAAATGGAAATGACTTTTCAACTTTTGTCTTTGACAAACTTTGAAATCAGATGGTGGATTCAAAACTTAGAAAAGGTCTGGCCTAACCTAAGCAGACATGCTAAACAGCAGAAATCTCTTCTGTGATTAGCAATCTAAACAATGATCTAACTTGCTTCTGTTGTTAGTGGAAAAGACAGAGATGCACCCATGTATTCATACACTCACACACTGCGTGTAGTTCATTCCACCTTAAACTGGCAGTGTATGGCCTCTGGCAGGAAACTGTGACCCAAGCAGTTTTGGTGTGGCCCTACAAGCACTCATTTTTGGTGCCTTTGTGGAGATGATGAGCTGTGATGCAGAGATAGAACTGAAAAGTGGCGAAGCTGTGATTTACCTTGTAATTTACACTCAGGTGACAGCAGTACTTTCTTAAGTGCTGGCATGTAGCTGCAATTAGCTATATGGTCTTGTTTGCTCACTTTCCCTCCAATTGTATTAGCACAGTCATTTGTGCTGTCATGCAGTGACTTCAGTCAGAATATTGATCCTGAAGAGTCTATGGCAAGCAGCAATTTTTAACCCAAGTCAGTTCCTCAATACAGTGTAGCAGGTGGCTCCACCAGCAGGTACATCCACACAAACGTGGTCATGGCACAAGGACGAGAATAAGCACCGTGAGGGTCATCTCTGTTTGAACTGGCATTTTACCGGAATAGATGCTTATCAAATTATGCCTCTAAAATCTATCTTAGATGTGGTTCATCTTGTCCTCAAGTAAGCATCCAAAGTAAAATGCTGCATACATTCTGTAAAGTGGGAGAAAGTTGTGGGGAACTTGAGGGCAGCCTTCTAAGGCTGGCTATATTAGCATAACAGTTGAAGATGTCATTCAGTATTTGTAGTTATAAAATAATTCAAACTGGAAGGAATAACTTGAACTACTTGGAAGATAATTCTGTATTACAAGTAAACATTCTGCAAAAATACATGTATCATTAGAGATACCCTTATGAAAACGTCTTTGCAGAGAAGAAATATATAATGTATAAGAGACAGCCCTAAAATTCATTGAAATGGTGCTGTGCAGTAGCATTAAATGGAAGTTCTTTATCTGGGCATTTCTGCTCAAATGAATTGTCAATCTAGTTTCCTTAATTCCTTTATACTTCATTGATCACTGCATATACATACCCTTCATGTGGTTTGAAATGCTATTTATAAGCAACAAGTTCTTGAAAACTAACTGAAGTATTTTCAGTAAGTTTACAGAAAATAAAGCTGCTGTATTTCTTGCTTTCAGTTCAATTCCTTCAGATTATCTGCAAATTTTCGATAATGGCAATACATTCATTCTGCCATTTGGAGGAGCCTCTGCCACAGAATAATGGTCTGAAGAAAGCTCACTTATTTGCAAGGAAGAGTCTTCATTTGGGAAGTAGCACCGATGCAGCTAAGAGGTGCTTTCTCAAGTTCAGGTAAGTTTTTGTGAATTATCCTTATTTGCTGGCATTTCATTCAAATTAGCATAGATGCAGTGTCCTGTCAGACCCTTTGTGTTGGTCATTTGACACGTGAAGTATCTTGAAATGAAAAGGCACATGCAGTAGCACACATACATACGAGATGCATGGATGGAAATTGTCTGGAAAATAATTTTAGCACCACTTATTATCTCTGGAGTAGCTGTTGATGGAGAATATGATGATCTTAATGATCCAATTCCCTTTTGCTGAAAGCTTTTTCAGAATTTTCTTATGTGTTTATGAATTTAGTATTTTGGTAAGCCAGGAGTTGTTGGATTTAAATGTTAGTTATTAGGTCTCAAATCCTTCAGAGGAAGTAAAAAAGAAGTCACAGACAGGTTTGCACAACTTGGAAATTTTTCTATTTAAAAAAATCAGCTTTTGAATTTTCTGCCAGTAATTTTATTTTTTTTTTTCTAAAATGGATCCTTAAATCTTGGCATTGTAATATCGGAACAGAATTTAATTTTAGACAAATGGTTATGGTACACTGTATTTAATTTTTTTCAAGACAGACAGTTATTTTTATAACATTAATAACTTCACAGCAGAAATTGGTTTATGGTCATGTTCTGCAGGGAAACTCTATGCAACATACATTCAGTAAGAAGGTAGTAGAAGTAGATTCATAAAATACATGTGAATATTTAAACAGTTACTTGAATTATTTTTTTTTGTGTTCTCTCACACACAAAAAAAGAGGATTCTCTCACTGAGAGAATTCACTATGGGTTTGGTGTTTTAACCAGCAGCCAAACAAGTGATAATCTGGAAAAAAAACCCCAAACAACCAAATACTACATATCAGAATGGCAGGGTACAGTTTGTCACCCTTTCCAGTGGTGCACAAATCTAGAATCTTTTAATGATACCTGTCTACCCTGTTGCTAAATTACAGGATCCCTTGCATCTTTGTAGACGCATATATGATCTCAGAAGCCTTAACAATACTATTTGTCTTGCTAAAAATCCTACAGAATTAAAAGTACTTGATTTTTCAGAATTAATACTATGGTATCCTGTTGGTGAGAAGGGGTTCTGGCTGTACATGAAGTCAAACTTTTATTGAACACCATTCCACAGAATCCAAAGTAGGACAAGAGCAAAACAGAAACCAAGTTCAGTGTTATTCATAATAATGCTTACAATGTCTATAATACGGATATTGAGAGCAGCAAGGGTATTTTTTTTTTACTCTTTCAGCAGAGCTGTTGTTTCACCACTGGTACATGGACAAAACTGGATTTTCTTCATAGATCAAGATTCCTGTACCTGAAGAGTAAGAAGGTAAAGTATTTGAGATAATATTTCAGCAAGCTGTTAACAGTAATTTCAGTTACTTGTAATGCACACAAATACACAAAAACATTTGATTTATCATGCATCAAGAAGTCTTAAATGTTTTATATCAATTTCTGTTTGTTGGTTATTTTTTTCCTTTTTTATCTGATGGGTGAAATTTCTGAAAGTATTCAGCTCTGATTTCTAGATGTGTTTTCTGTGAAATCAATTAGCTGACCTGAGTGGGAATAAAGGTTGGTTTATCTTTAGTGAGACAAAGTCAAGTTGTCAATAACTGATGTTGAAAACCCATCCTTGAAATGCCAGGTCTTTGACATTCAATGGGATGAGAATCTCAGAACAGACTACTGGGGACTCGTGAGCTGCAGTTCAGGTAAATAACTTCTTTGGAGGAAGAAATTAAAAGTTTCTTCTTTTCAAAATTATGCTAATTAAGTAGCAAAGGGTGCAATTTAAACTATAAATACTTTCCATTTAACATTTAATTTAATATAGATATGCCTATGCTTGTGAGAGGATTTATGAGCATTATACAGTTATCTAACATTTCAGCAGTACAGTTCCCAAAGAGTACTTCTATACTGACACAGAACATGAATGTTTAGTGCTAATTCCAACCACATTTTTGTTTTGTTTCCAATAGGTAGCTATGAGTGTGTAGCTAGTTTAACTACTGCAGTTTCCATTTTATAAAGACAGAGATGTCTTTTGGTAACGCATGCATAAGTAACAGCTTTCATATTGGAGAGTAAGTGTTAGGGGCCCTGTTTAGATCATGGGATTAACTTGGTTTGTTTCCTGCTCGGTCTGGTCCCCACTTTCTCCAGGGACAGGGACAGGGTAGCTCACTTGTTTGTGTTGTGACAGCTCAGTACAGTTTGTAACCTAAAGCTTTAAAGTCACCCAGAACTTGCAAAATACTTGCAAAATGAGGTACTGCTACCTCATTAGTAGAGGCAGGAAACATGGAGAGGAACAATGGCAACAAGAACTGTTACGGCCATCTCCAGTAATTTGTCCTAGTTAATCACCCCGGGTCCTCCTTCACTCTCGGTTTTTGGGGGGAGATGAGGAGGAAAAAGTAGAATATCGCTCTGTAATTGTTAGAGCAATAAATTTTCCTGGTTAAAGCCCCAAAAGTTTTTCTATGTGATAGTGTTTCAAAGAGAAAACATTAAAGATTTGGGGACTTGTTTTTAAGACTTACCCAATTTCAACTATAGACTTACTTCCTTGCCTTCTTCAAAATCAGAAGGATGCTATAAATGATCAGTATTTTGAGATTGAGATCAAGAATAAAAATGGAGAGTATTTTAAGATAAAAGATTACAACAAATCAAAGAAATACATATATTACCTTTTTAGACATTTAACTTCAATGAGCCGTTTACATCAATGAGATACATTTTGAATTTCCTATGTTCAGTATTATAGGCAATACAGAATGTGAGAGAAACAGGTCCATCTGAAATAGATCATCTGGTTTAAGAAAGTAAGCAACTATTCCTGCCAAGCAATTGGTTAAATGAAACTATTAAAATACAAGTGGTTTTATAGTAGCTTTCTAACTAAGTAGAGGAAGTATCACATGGTTGTAATAAGTTGCATGTTTGTGATGATGAACAATACAG
>VYXB01002716.1:282872-301911 GCA_013397135.1 Pachyramphus minor
GGCCGGGCCCGGGCCGGGCCCGCGGCTGAGGGACCTTTGCCCGCCGCCCCAGCTGGTGCCCGGGGCGGGCGCCGCGCCCGCTCCGCGCTGGCCTCGTGTCAGTTTTCTTTCGTGCATATGTAGCATAAACCTAAATCTTCCTTTAGTGGTTGTGCAGTGGATTGGGGCAAGTGTTCGTGTTCAAAAACGTGCCTTGGCTAATATTAAGGTACACCCCATTTAATGCCTATATGATATTAACACTACAAGGCAGGTGTTCTACTTTCACTCCAACTACTACGTGTCCTGCTGAACTCTTTAGGGTATAATATTCAAAACAAGACGTTAAAAATAAGAGTTCTGACCATGGAATCAGAGTTAAAGTGGAGCAGAAGCCGATATATTATTTGACACTTGGCTTCTATAGTGCCTGTCACAAAGTAATGGCTCTCTTAAACTGTACATTAATCATCAACAAGTTCAGAAATGTCTGTTTCAGTTCAGGAACTTTTATTACCAAATAAATAGCTTTGATACTGTTGGAATGAGCAAAGGAGTGCCCTTAACAAGAAATTCCTTTGCACCGAAATGAAGTTAGTTTACACCTTCTCCCCCATGAATTTAATTTATTGCTATTACCCACTGTTCACTTAAAATGGGGGAAAAAAGCGTGGGGCAACTTTGCAGGTAAATGTACAGTGAAGTGTATTTCAAGTTATGTACATTCAAAACATCCTATCGAGCATATAATACCTTTAGAAAAGCAAAATGTTCCTTTTATTTTAGAAAGTGATCAATATTTCTCAGTGGGGTATGTTATCAGAATGTTTGCAGGCAAAAGCTATGCAATTGAAAGGCAAATCTGCCAAGTAACAGTTCTTTCATTCAAATATGCAGCCTGTGAAAACAGCAAAACAGAGTAAATTACACAAGGAGAATAATTTTGTGTTCCAATATCCTGGTCTGCTCCTTTCAGAACATAGATGGAAAGGTATGTTGCCTTTGTGCAACCTGTTAGCTTGCTTTTATTTCAGGCAGTCATTACAGGCAGTGAGGTCTTCTTAGACTCATAGCTGCCCATTGACTGAAATTCCCTTCTCTGCCAGAACCACTACCCATGCCTACATTTGAGTATCACCACATCAAGTTCATGTAGCTCTTTAAATTTCTCAGTTTCTTGTGTCCTGGTACAAGCCGTATACTCTCTATCCAAGAAAGAGTTCCCAGGCAGTCTTTCTGGTTCTGTGTGCTCTATAGTATTGATGTTTTGAGTTTTCTTTTATACCTTCTACTGTACTGCGTGATGCTTCAACCGTTTACTTCTGTTCTGTTTACCTGCCCTAGCCCCAGGAAGTGCCAACCTCCCATTTACACCACCTTGAGAAAATATAATATTCTCTTCACCTTCCCAGATACAATGGGAAAAATCAAATAAAATATATGAAGCCACATCCTTTCACTCTCTTTCGTTTTTACCATGCCTATCCTAGTAAAATTAGGTCTCACTGCTCTTGGAGAAAAAATTATAATTTTCTGTATGTTTTTGTTATAACTAATACAACAGGGCAGTGTGGCTTTTAGTATGTGCAGTGACAATATGCATATCAAACTAAACCAGGTCCAGAGAAGAGTGACTAGGCTGGTGAAGGGACTTGAATGCAAGCCCTACCAGTAGAGGCTGAGGGGGCTGGGGTTGTTTAGCCTGGAGAAGAGGAGGCTCAGGGGTGACCTTGGCACTCTCTACAACTACCTGAAAGGAGGTTGTAGCCAGGGGGAGATTGATCTCTTTTCCCAGGCAACTAACAGTAAGACAAGAGGGCATGGTCTCAAGCTCCGCCAGGGGAGGTTTAGGTTGGATATCAGGAGGAAGTTCTTTACAGAGAGGGTAATCAGGCACTGCAATGGGCTACCCAGGGAGGTGGTGGATTCTCCATCCCTGGAGGCGTTCAAGACTGGATGTGGCACTTCGTGCCATGGTCTAGTAACTGCAGTGGTAGTGGATCAAGGTTTGGACTTGATGATCTCAGAGGTCCTTTCCAACCCATCTTATTCTATGATTCTATTCTATGATCTACTCAAGATAACGAGGCAGTAGAGTGGTGGCATATGAAGGATTTAGTGCTTAAGATGATTCTAGCTGCATTGTTAGTGGGTGATCAATAAGTGGTCACTTTTTGGGTGCTTATTAGCAAGATCTGTGATGAGAATGCTTGCTAAAATAATCCTTTAAAAAAGTGGTAAAGGGAAAACTGTTCAATGTCATGTCTTTGAAGAACAGACAAACTTCTAAGAAGCTGGCTGTGATTGTAAATCAGGAAAAATTGCATTTTAGGTAGAACCTGCAGTGAAGGAGAAAATTATTTTATAGTTGTGCTGTTTTTCATTTTTTTCATGTGTTTGTCTTTATTGCTTACATAAAAACTTAATATGTCCAAACTTTAGTTGTTTCAAAATCTTGTAGGTATGAGTATACTGTTGTTAATGACCTATCAATAGCATTTAATGCAAACTGTAGGAAACGTTACTGGTTTTTTTTACATGAATAAAATTTTAATAATGAAATCAAATTGCTGTTCTTTTTCTTTAATTGATATCTTTACACAGGGATTACCATAGTTGATTAAACATATAATACAGTTTCCTGTTTCACTAGTAAATACATCCTAATGCTTCAGTTGATATTAACTCCAAATAAGTTGCTTCCTGATTTCTTTATGTAGTAACTGGTTTGATCTATAATATCATCATTAGTGACATTGTGTTTAGATTAATAACTGAATTTCCTTGACAATCATAATGAGTGGATTACATATGATATGAAAAAACAGCTCTTATCAGTTTTGAATTTTCCATGCTTTGGGTGTTTCTTTGTATTGTTTTCCTGTGTTGTAAGATAGCAAGCATAGAAATGTCTGATCTGACCTCTTTACAGCAATTATTATTTTACATGTCCATGTGTAAGACTAAATTTTAAACTTCCTAATTCCTCTTCCTAGGAATTTTCTATGTTTATTATTGTCCACATTTGAACCCTATGCAGTTTTTTAGTATCCTTTTGGAGAAGGGGTGACCTGTACCTCATATGGGATTTTCTTTTTCTGGTAAGGTCAGAGCATTGATTTTTTATAATCCTATTACACTGGCTTTCTTCTAACTCTCTTCCATTGTTTAAGCTGCTTGTTTTATTACTCTTATTTTGATTGTAGTGTGGTGTTGAGCAGAGATTTTCACTAAACTGCTGAAGTGGGCCCTGGTTCTTTCCTGAGGCCAAAGCAACTGGTTTCCCACTACGACATAGCTGACCTAATGAACCACTTCCATTAAACAGAGGCAATCCTACCACTATACCATAACATAGGACCAAACACATTTTTTTAAATACACTTTGTAGTTAACTATTTGCTATTAAAGAAAATCATTATAATGAAATCAATCATTTGACCCAATATTTTTCCCTGTTTAGATTTTGATCGGGTTTTGATCTATGATTATCTGTGTCCTCATTTTTTTGTTTGCTTTCTTCAGGATGCATTCTTCTTCTACTTCGAGCTTTGAAAGAACTTTTCTGTTATCTAGTTCATTAGATCTGGAGCAAGAACTAGATTATCATCAGTAGTAGTTGTTCTGTTTCTTTTTTACATGATGCCTAGTATGGTTTTTGCTTATTGTTTGTGTTAGGATTAGATTTCTAAATTTGTGTGAGACTCCTATTTGATTATTCAACTAATTTCTTGAAGCTCATTGTTTCTTCATAAAGTTTTATTATCCTTTTCCCAGCAATAAGCATGTTTTTGGAGACCCTGAAAATTTCTTAGCATGTAAGATCTGTCAGTGGGTTTTGCTTCGTTATTTTGGGCTTTAGGGACCTTCTTATGTTACTGAAATCTCTTTTTTTAATAGGGAGATTCCAAGTTCAGTAAGTTTAACAGGGAGAATCATACATTGTGGGGCATGAACTCTTCACATATATGAAGGGACTCTTTCCATTTCTTACTTTTGCTTTTACCAGTCCTACATTTTACCATTTTCTCATCAATTGTTTCAGAAAATAGCTTCTGACATCTGACACACATATGACAAGAATTTCCATAGTTTGTTTCCTCCATTCTGCTTTTTCTGCCAAAAAATTCTGTATGTCCTGGATCTACCTATACCTTCCCATCACTCTTATTCTCCCTTCTCTTCTTTTGCTGTGTCGAATTGTCTTGAGGATTTGCCCATTATTCACACTGTGGAGAAAATAGCTGGTGCCAGCCATGAAAACATTCCAGCTCTTTGTTATGGGATTGAGGAATTTAGGAAATACCAAAGTTGAAGTTGATGCACATAGCTGTGCATCATCTACCAGGCGTGTGTATAATTCTATGATAATTACATGATCAAGTACTGTTTAATAAAATACTGGTTTGTGTAATTGTAAATTATTAGTTCCTATGATTTGAGGCACCACACAGACATGGACTGAAAAGATTATCTGCAATTTGAAGTGCTGGCAATGTAAATATAATACAGTTGCAAATAGAAAATATACACTAATAAGTATAATAATAAAATATATAAAATATGTAAAATACAGATGAGAAGGGAAATACTAGTAGTTAGGGGAACATTCATACTTTAGGTATCCAACTCAGGTTCCTAAATCAAAAGACTGATCTGCCTAGGCTATTTCCACAGCTTATACAGAGACTTATACAGACTTTGGAAAGTTTCAGGAGCTCTTTCAACCAAATCGCTCTCAACAGGAGCTTCTCCATTTACTGTATAGTAGGATATGTCTCCTACATCTCACTCTTTCTTACTTTAGACACTTAAAAATATGTGATGTGTATATAACTGCTTATCACACATTTTGCTCATAGGGGCTGTAGGGTCATGTTAGTAAGCTGAATTTCAGAGAAAGCTTTGAACAACAGCAATGAAATATGTTTTCAAATACTTAAGGGAGTTTCCATAAAGTGTAAGGAATAAAACAGAAAAAGGCACAAGAAGTTTGTGTGAAAATACAATGTGTGGGTGAGAGAAGAGCTGGAAACTGGACTCCTGATGCAAGAAGCATCTCTGAATTTTACTTTTTCACCAGTAAAAAGTGTTTTAGCCAAACCCAAAATAATAAGCAAATTAGATGGTATGATCTAATGGTCTTTAAGCGTTATATTTCATGAAAATTGTCCCAGCTTCAAATGGGAGCAAACCACAGCTGTCTTCCTGACAATGATTAAGGAGCAATAGGTATGGTAGTGATAAGCAAGGATGGGCCTTGAAACTGAAGACAAGCAATAGATATTGCAGAAGTAGCCAGGGAGAGCTGTGGAGACTGATGTGTTCTCCAAGTGATCAACTAGGAAAACGGTCTTTGCAGCAGTTTTCTGAGTGCATGCATGCAGTATTAGGCTTTGTCTCTCAAAGGCAGAGAGAAAAATTGTTGCTGAATCAAAATGTGATGATAATGTTCGGAAGAGTTAACATCTTGAAAATGTTACACTGAAAGTATCTGCAAATTATGAATATGAATCTTGAGATTCGGAGTATATTTCGGATCTAAGGTGATGCTAGAGTTATATGTCTGAGCAACAGGCAGGATGATGGTGTGGCTATGCAGCTTTGTGTGTGCCACCACCAATTAAGTCATTCATATGGAAACTGTATAGATCTGTCCTCAAATGTGAGTGTATTATTTATTATTAAGTTCTTCACTCCTGCAATTGCTTCCCACATAATCTGGCTTAGAATATTTCCCTACCTGCTCCAAAGGGCTGGACGTTAATTGTTGGGTTTGATTTGTAACGTCGTGGTGGGGTGCCTAGAATGAAAAGATGTGTTTTGCATTTGCTGGGAAGGCACTGATCTTTTCATTTGGTTTATAGTAATAGTGAACACTGGATACACTAATTTCTTTACAATTAAATTATGAAGTTGTCTTCCAATAACTATACTCTGTAGTACTTCAGTAGTAGGTAATTGATTCTTTTCCTTATCCTGCCTCGTGATGTAAGAATTCTCCCCAAGAGGAGAAAGCTTTAAGTTTGCTTGAAGCTTTTATAGTCAGGTTCCATACCAGCCACGATCATCTTTTTTTTTCCCCTTCAGCATATCCTAGAACTCATAGGTTGAGAAAAGACAGAGGAAATAACATCTGCTCTTGGCTAATTTTCCATTGGAAGGTAGTCATATCGGCATGGTAGCAAAGAGGTGTGAATTAGAATTGCTTCTAGGTATTTCTCACTTAAACCAGAGATGAGGCAACTTTAGTATCAAGGAGGCATAATCTGAAGAAAAAAAAAAAATTTCTTTCTGGTTATTTTTATAATAGATACATTTCCACCAGGTGTGGAAATCTAAACTGTTAATGCATTTTTGCAAGAGCAAGAAGAAAGATTGTCTTAGACATCTAGTAGTTAGGTGTCCAGATCATGAAGGTAAAACTTGTAGTATGCTCAGGGAAGAGACTGAAAAATTGCCTTTCGTCAGAAATGTATCTCTGGGAAGGAATTTTATATTAATAGCCCATCAATAGTTTCAGGTTATTCAGAAGGAGTAGTGATAGCCAGGTAAGATAGTAAATGATCCTTTGCCTGCTAAAAATTTGTGAAATAGTAAATTTGTGAGCAAATATGCCCTGCTGGCCTGTTCAGCTCCCCAACCGTGGTATACGTACAGGGCAATGGCTAGGTTTGAGTCTGTAACTCTTTTGAGATAAAATAACCAAAATCTGGCACTATTAGCACAGTGTTATAGGTGCTTTACCATGTACCAGTTTCAGACATGCATGTGATATGTAAGTGGGAATTCAACATTAAAATGGAAATAAAGATTTTGATATCTATCCTGATCTAGCACCAAGTCTAAGAAGACAAAAACATTACCTTTCTTCACAAATTTTGGAAGTCTCATCTGCTTTGCATATCTATGATTTTCTTTATATATAAGTAGTCTCAGTAAAGTCAGTTTCTCATCTTGGCAAAAAGGGCTTCTAAATGTCCATTAGAAATAATAGCATTTTGAGTCCTTACCTCTCCATCAGTTCTATAGGCAAACCAACATCTCATTGAATTTCATATGTTCATGTCTTCATGTATCTTGAGATAATTTTTACACTTTTATTTTATACAAAGGATCTTGCTGCATCTTAAGCCATCATGTAGGAGGTACAAAAGTAATCAGAGATAGTTGATAGTCTTCAAGATTTTTTTTTTGTGTAGAAAGTGTGTTCATACTGGTTTATCTGGTTACATGCTGGTCTCTGAAGCCATAACTCTGCTATAGTAATGGGAAGAATGGTATCATACTCCTGGACCTCATTCTGTCTTTGGTCTGGCTGTCTCAAAGAGGTCGTACCAGTGAAGGTGCAAGGTGCAGCAAGATTTACAGGCATGGTGAATTGGCTGTTACACCCTCCTGAGCTGACAGGTAGCCATGGGAAGGTCATAGCTAGAGAGAAAGCATGGACCCTTTCCTGGGGTGGATGAAAAGATATTGAAGTTTGGATGACACGATGCTCTGCAGTGTAGTCTGTGAGTCTGTCTGCTTGTTGCACCATAAACCTGATATTCCTGTAGTGTCTTCACTGCTGCTGTCACCACACTCCTGTTGTACTATATTTCAGTGGGCAAACCTCATTATCAGGGAGGCATTTTTTGGAAACAGTATATTTTTTCGTTGGCAATTGTATGATACTAGGTGCATGCTACCATGGGGTTTTATTGGAGTGTTAGGGAGAAACACTGCCAAGCTAGAACTTCTCACAACCTTCAGATAGGCATAACAATGACACTTTTTATAGAAATATTATTACTTTCTGTCAGTTCTACCGTGTTTTAAAATATGGGGACATTATCTCATGTTAGTTTTTGCCACCATGTTTCTAAGAGGCTGAAAATCTACATGTCTGGAAATGAACTGATGAAGATAAATATATCACCTTTATTGATTTTAGACTATGCTCTTTTTTATGAAAAATAATAAAACAAATTATTTGAAAAAGCAGCAGCATGCAGGAGGTGAGCAAACACACTGCAGGTACTCATGTTTGCTTGAAGGGAAATACGCTGTGACCAATTAATGCTGTATAAGCCTCTTGTTGTAAGATATCACTGTAGCCTTTCCTGTAGCTGCAGCATTTTATAGTAAAAGTGTAGATCTTATCATGGTCTAGTCACTCAGATTATTTTTCTGTGACTAGTTTGGTGTCTCTTTAATTAGAGCTGTGCATAGTGTTACCTGATTTCATTCTCTTTCTGTTTAGATATTTAGGCCCTAATCCTGCCACTGGATTTGTTCAAATGGACCTTGGTAGCCATGGGGCCTGACTGAGTTGATGGGACTCCTGGATGACTGCAAGTTCCTACTCTGAAGATCTGACTGTAGGCCTGAACCTAAATTTCTATTTGCTTCCCCTGTCTATCTGCTTCTAATTGACGAAAATTGTCCAGAAAACAGTGTTGTCTTTGAGTCTTATGCACATCACTTTAGTAGCATTCAGATGCTGTGTGCTTGGGATGTTGTCAGATATTGTTAAAATATTTGTGTTCTGTCATGTGCCAATGTCTCATGATTGCTCTGATTATTGTATTATAATTTTACATTTAGTATCTTCCTATCTAAAATGGAGGTCATCACCTGTGTTTTCAATCATTGTGGTATTTCTCTTAACACAGATTTTTAAGTCAGACTAACTGTTGAAACTATTCAGAACTTTTTCCAAGATGTGGGTAGATTTGTTTTTTCCTTGGTGGACCCAAAGTATATCTATTTTATTTTATTTTGCAAACTTAGTAGCCTGCTATTCCTGAAAGCTTTCAATATGATGACACTCTAATGCAGATCAATAAAATAAATAGGAAAAGGCATTAACTTTTACTAGATCTCCTGTTGCTTTTCTATTTCCATGGCTGTGATTACATGACACAGCTGAGAGTGAGGATATTTTTTTTTTTGTGAGCCAGTGAATATCTTTTGATTACACTGAATGCTGCTCCCTGTCTATTCCATATGATCATGTTGCAGTTTCACCAAGTACTAAAGTTATATCCCTGATAGAAGCTGGAAAGGACTTTGCAAAATCATATTAAAAGAGTTTGAGAAGGAAAACAAATCTGTTTCATCTCTATGCATGTTAGTATTTCTTTTGTATATTTTTTAAAAGCAAATATGTAGGAGTATATGGTAATTAACATATTAAAAGATCAAAACTTTCTCTGTATATAGAGAATGAGAAAAACTTTTTTTGTTTTGTTGGTTTATTACAGAAGCACTGTAAGCTAAGATCTTCACAGTATTTGATGAATTTTTGCATATTCCCAGGACAACAGAAAAGCAGCGCTGTCCTGTTTGACCAAGGAGAAAACTGAGCCACTCGTTCAGTCAGTAGTAAAGTCAGTGATATTAATTGGATTCTCCTGCCTTTTAACCTTTTGCCTCCAGCTCCATTTCTCCCTCAAGAGCCAAACCTTCCATTATCATCATCTGTTTTGCATTTCTGTGTGAAAGGCCCAAGGTGTTTCGGTTTGGACTCCCAGAAAATGAGGAAGACAAGGTTGGTGGCCATCTGCCAAGGTGCTTGGTCTGACTTGCTCCTTGCTCACAGAAGCCGATGGCAAAGGCAGAACTGAGTGTTCCTGTGTGGCATTCAACTGCCTTAACCACATGCCCATCGCTCTCTTCCTGTAGTTGTCTGTCTTGTTCTCTGCATAACTCCTGGAGCATACACATATAACAACCTATAAATAATCTAATTCGATACACAACCCTGATTCATTTCCTGAGCTGCATGTCCTGCACACACAGGGCGGCCGCGGTCCTGTGGAAAAATTCAGCAGAGCACATGAGGCCGAATACTAAGTATTTAAACTTTGTAATGAAATGGCATTCCTTTAATGTAACTTATTATAGATATAGCTTGAAGTATTTTTAACAAGGAACAAGAGAAAAATGAAGGCTTTTAGAACTGGTTGTAACAGTTTCCCTGTCTGGCATGTGGATGTGAATATCCAGCTCAGTGAAATACAGAACATCAGCCAGTGGGAGGATGCTGCTCCCTCCAGGGAGAAAGGGAAGGAAGAGGGCTGGGTAGTAAATGCTATGGGTATACCCAGTTTGCTTTCGAGTCTCAGGGAATATATTGACCCTAGCTTTTTAGCTTTTGTTTTCTCTTCAGCATTCCCAGCCAAAGAATCTGGCTCCTTCAGAATTGCTCGGTGCTGTAGACATTGGGGGTGTTCCTGCAGTCTGCTAATAATTTAAATGAAGAAACGGAAATCAAAGATGGGCTTTTCTCATGTGTTTTTCTGTTGGAAAATAAGAGATGCTCTCAGAGTCTCCCAGTTCTCTCACCAGTGAATTTCAGGGGTGATCCATATGATCCTTGATTTCACAAATAGATAGCAAAAACTTTAGTAATAGAAGATACTGATCTCGACTTCCCCTTTAGTCTTCTTCCCAGTCAAAATGTAGTGGCCTGCTATGTTTCTAAACTACCTAGGTGTGTAGGCTCCAGTGCCAGAGCGGTCTTGTTGGGAATCACAAGCTCGTGTCTCTGTCTTTTATGTTAGACTTCATTAGGATGATAGGTTTTTTTCAGAGAAATCTTGCCAGACCATGGGCAATGTTTCAGTTTTTGTTAATGTCTACCTTATCTATGGATGGCACTTGAGATTTGGTCACAAGCTAGTGATTTGCTATGAGGAAAACAGAACAATCTCATATGTGGCCTCTGCATGCTTTTCCCTGCGATATGCAGTCTTTCCCCTCAGCAAATTCAGATGTCCTGTAAACAGCTCAGGTGGGAATCCTCTTAAGGAAAATTTGTTCAACCCATTCTCTGAAATTAATGAAAATCAAAATGCTTGCAAAAGTGTATCAGTTCCACTGTCATTTTGTTGCAAAGAAAAAATGAAACCCCTGCTTTTAACACCGTGTTTTTTTAATAAGTGTCAGTTTTCATCATTTCACAGCTGGATATTGTGGGAAATTGTGGGAGCAGGATGAAACAGTCTTGATAGAACAGAATCACATCAACACTTTGTATCGTGAAACCGTGGCCTGAAACTGCTGCCTGTCGTATAGATATTATCATTGATTTATTATGTTACTTCATCCTACATATTTTTTGTAACCTTTTGGCAGTGATGGGTTTTTTTCAGTTTTGTTTTTTTTTTTCTCTTGGTTTTGGCATTGGGGGTCTTTTTTTGAAGAGGAGTGGGTGGGTTGGGGATTTTTTTTTACCAGCACCTACTGGAGCCCTGATCCATGACTTGGCTTCCAGGTACTAGGATAATACAAGTAGTAATCATGCCTGCTGCTAAAAATTTTCTACCTTATTTCATTTGCATTTGTTTGCGTTCAGCTTCCAGTCATTGATTCTTGTTATGCCTTCTCTGATGGATTAAAGAGCTCTTTAGGACTCACTATTTTCTCCCCAGGAAGGTGCTTTTACTCTGCAATCAAGTTACTTCTCAATTTTTTTAATTTTTTTTTTTTTTTAAGAAAAAGCTAAACAGGTTGAGGTTTTTATGGTTCTTAATATTTTTTCTTATTCTCGGATGATTTTTGAGGTTCTTTCCTATCCATTCTCTATTTTTTCTTTTTTTAAAAAAAAGACATAAAACTGTATTTTACTAGTCACAAACACAGAAGTAAAATTACTTCTCTGGTTACTCTTGTTGTTAGTATGATTAGAAATTGATGCTTTTGCAAGGTCAGATAAAATAGCTGCCTGATATGACTTCTGCATGTCTGAGTGTAATTATTAGAGGACAGAAAAGGATGAATTGGTTTAAAAACATTTAAATGTTTTTCAGTGTTTTAAAATGACCCAAAAAACAGCAAGAGTGGGTGTGCAGGAAGGGTTGCAAAAATATTTGAGTGAGGTTTTCAAGGAGATAGAAATGAAATAAAAATAATAATGTTAATTGTAAAACAAGAGTAATACATCAAAACTTAATTGCTATGTTTAACACAGTGATACATACTTGCTGAAATTTTATAGGACTGAATGAAAAATGTTTTCTGGTAACAGACTGTTGCAGGCCACTGGAAATAGAGACTGAATGGATGTGAATATACACATCCTTTATATCCATGTAATCCCGTAAGTAGCTACTTGCTTATATTTGGAAACCCAAGAACAGTTGTGTGATCTGTTATGGTGTAACAGAAGAAATAACATAGTACAGAGAGTTTCTTTTGTTACAAAAGCTGTCACCATTAAGTTATGTAAGAGTTCAAACAATCAAAATCCACAGCTTCCAAGAGGCCCTTGAAAGTTTTACTACTTCAGTACTTCTTTCCAAAAGAGTGGCTATTCATTTTTATTTTTATTCATACTTGAAGGCAAGGTTGAGTTAAATTTACATGAAGCAGACTAATCAGATGCCTGCCTGGTCAATGCATCTCAGCTTACCCAATGACTTTAATGCTTATCGTGCATATCAGCGTCTGAATTGAATCTGCACTCCCAGCCCCACACTTATTCCTCCTGGAAACTATCAAATTTTCATTAAATTGAACTACAGACTGTTTAAATGCTCAGTGCTGCTTATCAGTTTAATGCGAGTTTGTCTAATGTTGTGTCTCACAAAAATTTGAGGCCTTTCTGTCTGAACTGACTTGCTTTTTGACTTCAAGGGGAGTATGTCTTTCTGTTATGACAACATTCCTTCCCTCCATGAAACTTGGGGCATATTCAATAAAGGACTTCATTTGGTACAGGAAAATGAAAGTTCATGGAAACATGATAAATGAGGAAAAAGTGAGAATTAAAACAATGTAAAAGACTTAAAATCTTCTGAAAATCCTGGAAAAGAAGTAAAGGTGAGTAAGGACTGAATAGAAAGGTAAATGGCCTCTAGTTTAAGAAGTACTAAGATAAACAGATTTAGACTACAAGTTTGTGTGTGTGAGTTAATGAAAAAGTTATTACTCAGGTTTTAGTAGCACTGGATAGGAGTTGCCCCATGCAATGATGAACTTACAGAGCCCTTTTCAAGACAACTATTTGCTGTTGGAAAAAGATGAGAGACGTGGGCATTCCCTTGAGTGCTTTCTCGTATCACAGGCTTAGTCAATATAAAGTATGTAATTTCTTACATCCTAGGTTGCTGCAGTTTCTTTTCCCAAGTCTTCCAAATCCTGGAATAGAAGCATTAAATAAAGGGAGATGACAGCGCTGGGAAAGAAGGTAGTGAAAGAAACAGGATGATTATGATAAAAGCTGGAGGCCGTCTCTGTGAGAATACTAGTGTGACTTCATTTCTCTGAACAGCCCTTTAAGAGGTGATCGTCCTTCCTAAACCAGTAATAAATTGGGATGGCTGCATATAATGGTATGTATTTGACCAGTGCAGCACTCAGTGCTGTATATACGCAGTGCAGTATATACTGGATAACTATTCTGGGAGTGGGGGGAGAGGGGTTGTAGGTAGAAATTACTTTCCCATTAAATAATGCTACTAAGGAGTATTTGGTGAGCAGGCACACTTGCCACAGTACATTTTTCAGCTTATATTTGCAGAGGAATATGGAGAAGAGAAAGGGGAGAGAAAGGAGGGAGATGGAGAAAGGATAACAGCTTTTTGAGCCTTCTTCTGCTCTTCCAGGATATGTTCCTTGCTCTCCCTAAGTGGTTACTCTGATAACTTGTAGTACTTGTAATCTTCCTTGAGCACCATATCTCATTAGGAAGTTAGCAAGTTTATGAAGTTCCTGAGTATGTGGATAATTCCGTGGCTGAATGAGAAACACTCTATTGTGTAGCACTCCTTTGCGTTGTGAGGGATGAGGCAGATGCTACTTAGTGGCAGCCATGTACACTTGGCCGTACTCAGCAAAAGGGTAAGACTGTCCTGTCAAACTATGCAAGTTCCTTTTTGTTGTTTCCTCCAGCAGTTCCTGTAACTGTGTGCAGTCTACATCAGCGAAGAAGCTGTGTAGATGCTAAATAGTGATGTGTGCTGCATCCTCTGTTTCTTTGGATATCAACATCCCATAAGTTCACATTATTTTCCTGTTTTGTGGAGATAAGTCTGTGGTAGGCTTTCTAAAATGTTGGTGTTGAGATGTCATCTTGATATTCAGAAGCAGCTGGTTTAGCCTGTGTTGCAGAAAGAGATAGAGTCCTGTATAAAGGATCAGCGTAGAGGTCAGGTGGTGTTTGTATATTGTGTATTTTCAGAAAACATATAGATAAGGTAATAGTAGCTCTGTCCCAGCACTACACATGGCTCAACAAATCTTTCCAGTTTGACATGTAGCATTGAGGTATATCTAAAGGAGTCCTGGATGTGAGGGAACATATCTTGTTGAATCTTTTGGGCTGGATAAAATAGGAAGGAAGGGATTCTCGGGTATTTTTCATCACCTCAGGCCTGGTTGGATCCTGCCTGTTCCGATGTAGAAGTCTAATAGTGGTGTCAGCATCAGAAGCTTAATTGTGTCTAGACTGGAGTGAGGGAGACTGAGTACTGACACCTTTCGAAGAGTGTTTATGAAGGTGGACAGTAGCATTTTGGGTTTATTAGAGGCAGCTGTTAATTCTTAACTCAGTGGTAGGCTTGAGTGTACAATACATAAATGATCTGGAGACTTTGGAGGGAATTGAATATTTGATGCTGTGTTTCCAGAAAGTTGAAGAGATAAGTTGAGAGCATGTTGTGCTCTCAGCAAAGCAAACATCTCAGCAGGTCAGCGATTTCAGAAATAGTGCAGTCCTGAAAGAACATTTTTTGAACTCCTTTCTGCCATTGAAGCTGAACAGAGTTCCCATCTGTCTAAAACTCCGCATCAAGAGCTTCACGGAAGCACTTAAAGAAGCTATGTACTTATGCATAAGCAATAAGATGCTAAAGGAATCATATTTCATAATAGTAAAGTCTTAACCTTACCATGAAATCATTACTTTCTATAGACATATTCACTGTAAAAAATGTTCTTGGTAACACTGATCATCAGAAGAAAAGTCCATACTGATGTATCTTCATAATTTTTGCCCACTTCCTGAGGTGAACAGTGTGGGTATACACTTTTGCTATGAAAATCTGTTTACTTGTATACTTTACTGTGTATCTGTTAATTCCTCAAGAAGCATGCAAATCTTCATATTACTTGTTTTGTGGTAAAAAGCACTGTGTAACTACTGACCCTGATTTAAGAACTTATCAGCTCTAGAAACGATGGAATTGTCCGCAGGGCTCACATGTCAACAAAAATCAGCTGGTTCACACATGAAGCTTGGCGAGGAAATCACTGCAGCAGCATGAGTGCCATCCCTACCAGACTCTGAGAGGGTGCCTGTCTCTCCCAGACCACTTCCTTTAGTCAGCCGAGGTTACCTTGTGTGTCTGCCGCTCCTCCACAGTTACCACTCACTCGCACACCACTAGCCAGCCACTAATCTGCGGTGGGCGGACAAATGGCCTTCTGAAACCCTGTTGGCTAATAGGAGAGAGACAGCTATATATACAGATTACCTGACACCAGGTGAGCAAATCCAGACAGAAAGGTAAAACAAAGCAGATTCCATGCATTGTTACTGTTTGCAGGCACTCCAAGTCTCATTTCTTTGAATGGAGTCTTTCTCTTCCAGAAATAATTTTAAGGAAATATTTAAAATATCTCCTGAAAATTTCAAATAAGACACTGGAGGAAAAGATTGGTTGCAAGTCTGCATCTAATAAGCAACTGAGAACTGTGTTCATCTGGGCTGTGTACAGGCTGGCACTGCAGCCTCAGGAAAAGGGCAAATACGGCCAGTGCTTTTCTTCAAATATGCTGTGAACAACCTATCAACTGTGTGGCTGGAAGTGTTTGAAAGCAGCAGTGACAATCCAAATTACCAGCAGCTCTATCATAAGTACATGTGCCCAGGTGCCCTGTCTCTGCAGATGTTTTGCTCCCGATTTGAGCTGAAAATTTAACATTTTTGTTGAAAAAGGCTTTTAGATACCCTTAAAAATAGCCTAATGGGAGCTTTGGATTTGACTGACAAGCTATTTGTTATTGTGCCATTTTGCCTTTAACGATCTTTTAATTTTGACCCAAAAGAAACAACGATCTCATTTCTTGGGAGGGAGGACAGAGTGACAAAATCCAGAGGTCCTGTGACGACACTGAATCTCTTCATTGTCAAAGCAAGTTATGAAATCATCTGCCTTCTAGCCAAAACCACTGGGGTTTTGGTAAGCAGTGTTCTTCACAGAAGGCACAATTTGCAAGAGAAGGTGGGAGCATGGGAGGTGTGCTGCCCCGCATCCTATGGCTGAGGCAAGTGTGTTTCTCCACCTCTGTCAGCAATCACAGCACTGAAGTGGGCAGAAACTTTCTAAGGTTCTTTATATACTGTGACTTCCTCAAAAATTCTGCTGGAGTAGTCTCACCAAGGTGTTTCACAGGTATTTTGGGAGCGAGGGAGAATGAGATTCCCACTCTGCATCTCTCTGGATCAGGCTTTACTGCCAGCCATGTAGTCTGTACTTCTTGGGATTCTCCATCCTCATTTGTCTTTGCTAGAGATCTACATGGGGGATGATCTGAAGTGAGAGGATAATTTTAATAAAACCAAACTTGTTTTCATCATTCAGTTGGAACTTTCCTGTTCCTACTCAGCAATACATTTTTAAGAAGAACAGTTCTGTCTTTGGAGAGGCCTTTCTCTGTTAATTCATGCTTTAAGAAAAGGATGAGTGTGTAGCTGATGTTTCCATCCAAGTTCAGCTTGCCTTGAATGGAAAATAAATTGAACCAAAAGGCTCCTTACCTCTATTTCCACTAGTTTCCAAAAGTGAGTAGCTACAAAGGATATCATAAAACCTGAAGTATTTTAAAACATTTATCTAGATTGAAATCATAGTCTTACTCTTGCTTTGCAATATGACATCCAATCCGTGTAACTTTTCCCAAAGTGTGCTCTAGTTTGCAAAACACAAAAATTACTAAATAGAAGTTTTGAAACTTCCTGTGCAGATGCATTTTTTTTTTCCTGGAGCAGTTGTACTGGGCTGTTATGACCCAAGTATTCTGTGGGCAAAGCCTCTGTGCATGAAATCAAAGGTGTCTTGTGTTATCCAAGAGATCTCAGTGACTGCTCCTGTCTTGTGAAGTGTAATTTGAATCAGATTTGAACTTCAGTGAGGTTTGCAGAAGAAGGCATGTTTGTAAAGTATCAGAAGGGATGTGGCACAGCATGAACAAGAGAAGAAACATATACTGCTTCCGCAAAGCTGCTGCTGTCTGCAACCAATGAGTAAATTTTTTTTGTGTCAAGGGCTGCAGAAGAAACTCACTGGGATGTGCAAACCTGTACAGACCTTGGCATATAACCAGCAGAGGTGAAGGAAAACCTTTACAGGAGTATGCGATGTAATCAGAACCTCCTCATCGCTTGCCTTTTACTAAAGTTTTCACTCTACACCAGCTGGGAAGAAAAGCATTTCTTTGCCTTCCTTTCAGGTTTGGTTTTCACAGAGGAAACTTTAAAGAAGTTTACTATGTGCAAAGCTATCAGCTTCTGCACATTAGGCCACATAGATGCTAGTGATTTTTACAATTTTCTTCTGCTCCATATTCTGTAAAAAGGTTTAAACTGCAAGACACAAATCAGAAAAAAAAAAAACCAAAAACAACAACCAACAAACTCCAAAATACCTAAAACCTTTGTTCTAGACAAACATTAGTGTTCCTTACTGTTCATGTATTTTTGCAGGATTTCAGATAGCAGAACTCCTGTCTTCCTGTCTCCATTGGCACTACTTCACAAATGAGGCAGTTTAGAGTCATTACTGGTGCATCATTCCATAAAGCACCATGCCTTGCCAAATGATTGATAATTGCAATAGAAGATTTGGAATTCGTTTGCCTTCTCACCAGCAGTATCTTGAAAGAAGTGTCAGCCCATGGAGGAGAAAGGTGGGCTTGGGCACCTTTCTGGATCTAGAACAGAAATTACTGGACTTCAGGTTAAATAAGGGGATCAGATGAATACATCTTAAAAACCATTCTTCCCTTGAAACTGTTTTTACACTAGCACTATGAATAACAGGTGACATTAAGAGGCAATCTGTATGATCCCTAAGTCTTGTAAGCTACCTAAACATGAAAATAGTACAAATCCTTGTGTGTCAGATCACAGACACTTCCAAAACTTCATAATTAAGATTTTTGAGAGAGTGTGATAATTAAGTAGATTATTGAAATCAACTGTTCAGACATGAATATTTGTGACCAAGGTACACCTCTCTTCACTCGAGTTTCTTTTACTACAGTAAGGGTGCTGAAAATGCCTTTCGGGGGAGAGCAGTGGGTTTGGATTTTTACAGCAGTGCTCCTCTCAGGGTTGTCCGCATTAATAAAGCGGATGTAAACAGCGAAGCTCGAGTAAAGGGGTATTTCTCCTGTTCACTAGTCCTCTACAGCTGACTCGTGCGGTGCAAGTGACAGTAAAAAAGCAATGAGAGGAGCGGCAGTGAAGGACAGGTGAGATACGGCTCAGCCCGGCCCTGCACCGCGATGCCTGGGAACCGTGGCTGCTGGACCGCTGAGAACTTGGGGAGGGGGGCGCTACCTGGCCACTCGGGCCTGCTCCTTGTCACCCAGGGGTGAAAAAAAGCAAACCCAGCACCTACCGGTTCTTGTTCTTACAGGTAATTTACCCATTTCTAGGGAAAAAAAAGAAGAAAATAGGATAAATCCCCGAACAACCAAAACAAAACATACGCTCCCCCCGCCCCCCCCCCACAGGTCGGGGAGGGGGCAGCGCCGCGGACGCCGCCGCGGCAGCGCAGGACAGCGCCGTGCGCCGGCTGGAGCCGGGCGAGAGGAGCAGGAACACGCGGGCTCGGCTCCCGAGCCCCGGCTGTGTCCCGGTTTCCGTGGCTATGCGGCCGGGTGGCGTGGCCGCACGAGAGTGTTGGCGGGGGAGGGAGCGGCGCGGGAGCGCCCACGGCGGCGGTGCCTCGTTCCCCCCAGCGGGACGGGCGCGGGGTCCGCCCGGGGCTGCGTGGGGCGGGGGTGGCGGGGCTCGCGGCCCTCGCAGTTGGCAGCGCAGCGCCGACCAGCCCCGCCACGCTCG
>VYXB01002716.1:309391-388166 GCA_013397135.1 Pachyramphus minor
GGGAACTCATCTTTTGCTTTATTGAATGCCCATATGGGATCACGGGAATATTACAGTTTTCATCTTTCATATAACCAGCTGATAAACAAAGCTTTGATCTGCATACCCTGCATTATCATGATAGGGTAAGAAAAGAAATATATAGGCATATGATGAAAGAATATACTTCCATAACTGGAAACAAAACAAAAAAATTCAGTCTCAACAAACTGATACTTGTTCTGATTTTTGTGAAATGTAATATTCTATTGAGTTGCATGAATTTACCAGTCTTGGAGAGTTGAGAAGTACAGAGTTCAATTTTACAGAAATTAAATACTTTGGGGGGTGGGGAGGGAGGGAATGTTAAATTTTGTCCTAGAAGGACCCATAGGAAGAGTGTATGTCCATCTGGTGTAGAGAAATTTACACGTGTGACTCTGTTACCATGTAATGGAAGTTATATTTGTAAATCTCTGAACACCTGCGAGCGATGAGCGTACCTAAAATGTGTAAAGTTAAAAGCATGAAATGACCATATTATTTTTTGGTGACAGGTCTGGTGATGGCCACGGGCTTTATACCATGAAACTCCTGGTAGCAAATGGCCCACAAGAAATGAATTTTCTTTCTAAGATTTCTATAAATGATACCATTATTATTTGTTAAATCTATGTAAATTCATATTTGTATTCTTGAAATTCTAGTTTTAGCCCTTTAAAAAAAGTTGTATATTGTCTCAAATTGAAAATGAGATAAGATGTATTTTTCCTGTTAGGTTTTATACCGCACTCTTGATGTTTGCCCATTTTTAAGTTAAATATAGTTGTATGGAAAAGTACATTTTATTAAATTTTGCATTAAAAAGTTAAATGTTTATGGTATACCAACAATGTCTAATTTGGTCAAATACAGTTCTCTTCCAAAACCAAAGCTAAGGGGTTTTTTGCATATTTAGTAAAACTTCAAGTGCTGGCAGCTGTAACTATTTTCACATATACCTGCTTACCAGTTTGGGGGACAATTTGGCAATTTTGTGGTTACAAAATTATGGTTCTCTTTAAGTGCCAGTGTTTAAAAAAAAAAAAAAAAAGCATTCTTGTAATTTTACACGCTTTTGTGATGGAGTATTGTTTTGTTATACAATTTTGACTTTCAGATTCTTATTTCAATTTGCATTTATGTATAACTTCAGGAGAAATATTGAACATCTGAAATCCTGGATGATACTAATAAACTAATAATTGCAGAGGTTTTAAATACTTAAGTTAAATGGCTCACTTAATATCCTAAGGATTTGCGGTTTTTTGGTGTGTTGGTGTGCTCAGGTATGTACATCCCTGCTTTCTGTTTCAAGCAGAAGAATGGTGCTATTTGCAAGGTCTTGATATAGAAAGCTTAGGACAGACAGACTTTTTTTCTCCTTAAACTGGATATTATACATTCAAATGCTCGTAACTGATGACAAATAAATTTTCTGTGCTGAAGGGTTTTTTTGTTTCCCCAGGTCATCAGAGGAAAGTAGACACATTTCTTGTTCTTGGAACAAACATACTAAATGAGATCCCTATGCTCTTGTGCCTTTGTTCTCAGTGCTTGATGTTGACAGAAGTAACCTAGAGGATTCATCTGAATTTAAAAGATGAGTAGCAAGTGCTTACCCAGCAGCCAGGTGTGGCCTATGCCTTGTCTTTGGGGTTAGAACATTGATAAAGTGTGTCAAGGCTGAAGAGGGTAGGTAATACAATAACTGTAAATGCTAGAACCCTCCCTGTTGTGCTGCCAGAGGCTGATGTTGGGTGGGAGCAGCACCGGTACTTAAATAATCCTCTTGGTCAAAACTGATTCTTGACACGGATAAGTCCAGACTTGACCATTCCAAGTTTCCCTGATCTGAGGTCAGTTACTGCTGACACTTGAGTTTGAATATGCCTCCCCTTGATCTTTAAAAGCGAGTGTTTTCTGGGGAATAATGAGCAGTGAAATTGCAATCGTTTAGGCAGTGGTTCCCTACAAGGGAATTGGACAGCACTGGCATTAATATCAAAACAGTAAAAAAGCATTTGCTAGGGCTCTAACCTTCACATAAATGCTAAGTGCTTGATGTAGAGGAGAAAAAAGGCTTTTCCTGTTCTAAACAACAAAAATATGTTGGTCTGGAGAGAACTTGAATGTTAATAAGTGGTAATTAATATGTTAATGACATATGTTAATATGTTGAATGTTAATAAGTGGAACCCTTGGATGCCAGATGGAGCCAGAATGATTTTATGGGTGTTTATCTCAAGTTGGTCCTTAAAGGAAATACAGCTGCAGCCACCTGCTTTCTAGGTATGCTCTGTAACTTTGAGCTGGTTTAACTAAACAAGAGGCAGCATTCATCCCTTCTGCCAGGCTTTCAGCAATCACACCAGCCCTAGTAAAAGGTTGAGCTAATTCCACAAAAAGTTTCTGTCCAGGCAGGTAGGCCCCTGCAAACCTAAACTAACGGGTATGAAGTGTCTGATTTCTACAGCCTAATTAGGGTGCTGCTGGCACAGCTGCTTTTATCAGTGTAACCAGCCCATCGTGAAGCATGAGAAAGGCCAAGTAATAGCTGGGTTTAGACTTGCTGGAAAAGTGGGAAGATGGATTTGAGTGTCTCCTCCAGAAGAGGAGCCAGGCAGACTGCAGCCACAGCATTACGTTCTCTGGATGGGTGGCAAGCCAAGCTTAGAAAAAACCTCTCCTAATTCTTGCTAGCCTAAGGGTTAGACCTGCTCGTTAGAATAAGCATTCCCATTCTGCCTTCCCAGCTCTGCCTGACAGGAGATTAAAGGAATAAAGGCAATGTGCTGTGTTGGGCTATAATGCGTTATTCAATACAGTGTCTGTAACAGAGACATGGCAAAATACAAAGATAGTATTTAATGCAAGAGATGATTAATTTTCACCATTTCCACACTCTGCCATTAGCAGTGACTAGCTACAGACTTTTAGGACTGAAGTGTACCAGTTGTTTCATTAATAACAGTAAAATGCCAAATACTGTCAAACAACATTGCTTCATGATATTCTTTAGCTTACAGGTCTACCCTTGACTACAGATCACATCTTTTTGGGGCTGCTTGAGAAGAAAATATCTCATTGTGCCATTTTCCTTTGTCAGGCTGCAGTAGACATTATTTTAGCACCTGAAATACATTAAGGGATGTTTTACAAATGTGTTAGTCCAATGTGGGACCTAAATGTGGGTGTGTGTTTTCCCCAGACTTTACTACTGAATTGCACCCTACAACTGAAAACTACTTTTGAGATGGTATTAATTTAGTCTAGAATAGATTCACTATAAATTAACACCAGCCTTTATTCCAAAATAACATACTTGTAGACAAGCTGTCAGACTTTCTTCTGATATCAGAATAAGAAAAACCAGGAAAAGTAAATCTCTGAGAGTTTTTTTCTCATTTTGCTGAAGTTGTCTTGTATTTTTTATTTTGTATATGTCGTGCCCTGGCTTTTCTTTTGACAGTACTTCAAGCTGAAAAACAAAGATGGATTTTTTTTTCCCCAATGAATTTGTTATGAAGGTCAGATTGCTCTTACGGCTGCTTTGTGCTGCTGAAAAATACAGCGTGGCTTCTGCTTCGAGAGCACCTAATTTTGAAATCCATCTTGCTGAAGCAATTGTTATTAGAGGTGACCCGCAAGAGAGAAGAGCCTTCCCCTTTCCCACTTTACGATGGAATAAAAGACTTAAGTGATAAATTAGCTTAGTCTACCCGTTTGCCACATCAGAAGCTCAAGCCTTCCCTGCCGCAGGAGTGCTCAAGATCAAGCTAAGCAGCAAGACGGCACAGCAGCACAGAGCAAGGAGGACAAGCAAAAGTGGGGGTTTTCAGCTGCACCTTTTAAAATCTATTGTTTAAAAGTGTTTGACTTAAATGACGGTCATTTGGCACAAAGGAAGTTCACCCGCGTGCTTCCAGCAGCCTTTCACCTGTTAAGGCAGCAAAACCTCAATTCCTATGTTTCTGACCTCCCAAAAGTTCCCTGGTAAAAACAGGAAAGACCAAGCACTACAGCTTGAATGCCTGGAAAGGACCCATCTCCTCGCATATCTTACAGCAGCAAGAGGTCATCATTTAAATGCTTTTTGCAAGATGCAATTCAAAAAATTAGGCTTACGGAGGGGAAACCGAGGACATGTGCTGCCATGTTTGTTGAGTGCGTTTGTTACCAAGAATTAAAAATCATCCCAGCCCAGGGGGAAAACACGTAAACACTGGCCAGCAACACTAAAGATGATGCAGGTGTGCAGCAATGCAGGGGCACCGATGGCAACTGGAGTGGGGGGTTGCCCTGGCAGCCCCCTCTTTGCTGTCAGTTCACTGCTGGTACTGGGGAGACACTGAGCACGAAAATTGCCAGGAGGAAGGACAGTGTGGAGCTCCTGCCCACGGCCACGCCATGCTGAGCACAACTCATGGGTTGTGCCAGGGCTTGGTGCCTCATGCCTGGCTTGAAAATGCCAGATGCACAGGGAGCAGAGCACCGGGCTGCAAGCAGGGATAACAGGGACCAGCCCTCTGAAGACTCAGCTATGCAGTTAAAAGTAAAATCACAGTGCTCTTTAAAAAAAAAAAAAATCTCAAATTTGTGTGGTGGTGATCCTAGAGGAGAGAACTTTACATGCGCTGGTAAATGATTGAATAACCATGACTCATGTTTTATTATCAGACTTGTCTGCAGCGGAGGTTTTGTTGACACACATTACTACTGACGCCTGCCAATAAGGAAGGTGCTGTGAACTAGCATTGTAATGTAAAACTGATACTGGGAAACGCAGGTGAGGACTGAACACAGCCTGAGCCCCTCAGCACAGGAGCAGCTTTAACAGCAGCTTTTTGGGACCGAAGGCTTTGGGTTTGCTATGTCACCCACCAGGGGCAAAGTACTGGTGGCTTTGTGCTCGGGGGTGGGGGCTGAGAGGCACAGCACCCATGTGGGTGTCAGGGCATTTCACAGGACTAACCCCTTGGATGCTGCCTGGGACTGATGGCTGGTCCGAGAGTCACACGCTGGGAGGAGTAACAGTCTCTCAGTAGGAGGCTGCCAGTAAACCCGCCTATGGCAGGGATCCCTCCTTGCACCAGCCCAGCTATGACTGAGACTCCTTCCAACACTGTTTCCTCTGAGGTGGAAGAAGGAAATTATCTATTTTTGGGGAGCATTTGTAACAGATGTTCAGTGACAGCAACACCCATCTCTAGCTCTGATTCCGCACAGGAGCACCAAGGCTCTGCCTCTGTTGGGGGTCAGCCGGTGCTGACCCTGCCCCTTCCTGCTGCCCTGCCTGACATCCACTGCTGCCAGCCCTGCTACCGGAGGAAGTAGTGAGTTCACCTCCCCCCAGCTGCTGGGGGCTGTATCTGCACTCCCCAGGTAGGACAGGAGTGTTGTCCTGCTGCCCCACCACCCCCAGGCAAACAGTGCCATTCCTGTAGTGCCAGAGGTGCTCAGGGACACCCCTAATACTGGGAGCAGCACCTGCCTTCCACACACCGACAACACAGAAGGGGAAACCATAATGTCGGTGCTGTCACAGGGTACAATGTTCTCAGGATGTGCTACTGCCTGGGATTGATGCCTCTGGTCTGTTGGCCTCGACACTCGTCTTTGAGTCCCCTGTTCCTACTGACGTGGGTTTTTCTTTCCATCTGAATCATTCAATATGACTTTGGAGCACAATGGAGCTGTGATTTTTTTCGAAGCCGCCAGCCTGCAGGAAACAGAAGGTCTCTGAATAAAAGGGAGGCTCTTGTTACAACTTCCCTCTTATTTACTGTTCCCAGTAGCAGAGAAGTAAAAAGACAATGAATGAAATGGAGGATTAATCATGCGTAGCACTGAAATATAAACAAAGAGACTACACATCCCAGAGCACTGCTCCAAGCAATGGCTCGTGCCTGCAACGTGCAAAAATCTTGCAGCACCAAGACCACCTGGACTTAGTGAAAAAGGGCAAAAGGCAGAGGAGGCTCCACAGGTGATTTTTCAGAGGTAAACTTGCAAACTGGGAACTTTACATGGACTTTTCTGTGTTCAATGCTCTCAAAGGTTGAATTCAAGTTGATATCCCCTGTGCTTAATCACTGGTCCATGACTTTTGCAGAGAAAACTTCCTATTTTCCCATTTTTCCACATTAATTTTAAAACAATAAAAGTTCAGGACAACTCTTTTGTCCTACAGAAGACTTTAAAAAATGCTTCAGAGAGAACCTACTGTGCTGCATGTTGTGTAGCTTTGCTCCTAAAAGGGGTTGTGGTCATTAGGCTTGCTCCCTTTTCCACTTGCTTTTGGGTTGGTATCCAAATACCCAAAGATTACTAATCATGTTCCTTATTGGTTTTTTTAATCAGGGTATTGATTAATGCAGTAAAACCTGTATTTGATTTTCAGCTGTAGATTTTGAGCATTCACCCCAAAGGTGTTGAGCACCCCAAGTTAATTGGTAATAAATTAACCTTGGGAGGTTGTTCGTGTGAGGCAGATTACATGCATACAGCTTTGTGAAGGACTTCAGTGAAGCAAAACATAGGACAGAAATGTGAAAATGGGGATGCATAACGTGATTCAAATTGCCTGAAATATCTATAATAAATAGTTGCATCCAAATATCTGTATCTGTCAGGTAAGTTGATTTTTCTGGCCTTGGAATGATGCATTTAATGTAAGGGTTGAAGTGAAGTGGAGAGCATAATTGTAAAACTGATAGGGAAGCTGCTCAAAAACTCCAACAAAGCTCTAAACTGTTCTTTTTACAGTTCTCTCTAGAAAGCACACATGAAAAAGTTAGTGAAAATTTATTTGGGCCACCTGCAATAATAAAATTGAAGTGACCCAAGTCTGAAAATACCACAATACGTCTCTAAGTGAATATAAAAAGCCAGAACATGTGATGTAATTAAGCTAAGAACCAAACCCAACCAATGTGTGTTAATGCAAGACTTGGAGGATTATGTGAATACAAGTCTAGGAAACCAAAGTGGCGGTGTTGTTTAACTAATCCCTGCTGTAACTCCGCTACCCAGCCTTGGCGGCCCAGGGCAGGCAGCGGGCAGGGAGCAGGCAGCGGGCAGGCAGGAGCACTGCCAAAGGCTCCTGGCCTTGCTGTCTCCCTGCTTGCCTGAAGGCAGCTTGCACTGAGGGATTTGTTTCACTTTCTCTTTCTGCTGTGCAGGGCTGCACTGGAAGGGTTGCGACAGCCTCCATCAGTTATTTACCCTGTTTGCATGGAAATCATAATAAAATATATATTCTTTTTAATAATAGAATTCAATTTTTTTAATGCTACCCCTAAAGCCATGCTGATGCTGCACTAAACTAGTCAGTGATACTCTTTCAAATGCCCTTTCTAAATACTTTCTAAGCGGGGAATTGCACTAACCTCTCAGCTGCAACTCTCCTGTTCACACACAGCAAAGGTGCTGCCAGTCTGAGACTGCTGGGTCCCTCCTGTCCAGGACAAGAAGGGTGACCCCTGCAGGTCCCACCACCCCAATTGCCTGGCACTTGCAGCCTCCAGGTGACTCATCTCCAGAAGTTTGATTTGCCGGTGGTTCTATGGTGAGGAAGAGAAGGTGGGGAAGAGCTAGCTGGAGTCTCTCATCATAGTACGAGTGCTTCCCAGAAATGTCCTTCATTGCTTGCCTTTGATTTTAGTTATTTTAGGGTAATTAATAACAGAGAACTCCTGAGCAATTTGAATAGTCTTTGGAGATCCAGAGAACAAATTCTGGGAAGAGTCTGTGTTTTTAATCCTTTTACCCGCTAAGGCAGATGTTGGAGGATCTCAAGTCGGGATGCGGGTTTGCCATGTGACCTGCTGGGTCCCCTGTGGTTGTGGCATCCCCTGAGCTGTGGAGACTAGTTCTGTCCCAGCATTTTCCCATAAGGATGTTTACACTGACAGCCTTGGGAGATCACGGAATCTGTGTGGCGCTGGCTGACTGAACCACACACTGCCAATGCAGCCAACAGTAAACGTGGTTAAAAGGTTGATTTTCCAAAAAGGTGCAGTTCCTCAGGGCAGTGAAATACTGAGGTTGACTCAATAGTTCATCCCTATAAAAAACCTCTCCTTCAAGAAGACTTACATTCTACACAAATGATTTTCATCACGTGCCAGTGAGTTGCTGAGAGGGAGGGAGGAGCTGTGATGGTGACGGAGCCGACTTTGCACTGGTGTGGCCTCAGCTTGAATATTGTGTACAGTTTTGGGCACCACAATGTAAGAAAGATATCAAGCTCTTAGAGAGTGTCCAAAGGAGGGCAACGAAGATGGTGAAGGGCCTTGAGGGGAAGCCGTATGAAGAGTGGCTGAGGTCACTTGGCCCGTTCAGCCTGAAGAAGAGGAGACTGAAGGGAGACCTCATTGCAGTTACAACTTCCTTGTGAGGAGAAGAGGAGGGGCAGGCACTGATCTGTTCTCTGTGGTGACCAGTGACCCAGGGGAATGGCCTGAAGTTGTGTCAGGGAAGGTTTAGTTTGGGTATTAGAAAAACTTTCTTCACCCAGAAGGTGGTTGGGCACTGGAACAGGCTCACCAGGAAGTGGTCACAGCACCAAGCCTGACAGAATTCAGGAAGTTGGACAATACTCTCAGGCACATGGTGTGACTCTTGGGGATAGTTCTGTGCAGAGCCAGGAGTTGAACTAGATGTTCCTGCTCAACGTGTTCTGTGATTCTGTGACTCGAAGCAGGTATTCTGAGACCAGGAACTGCAAAATGTCACCTACATCAGTGGCACTGCTGGGGTGGCTGGTCAGAGTGGGGCATAAGTAAGACTGTGCTTTCATGTTTTGTTGTTGTAACTGAACTGCCAGATTTAATGTATTCCATTTCCAAGGGTTGATGGAAAATGCAGGGATGTGGTGCTGGATATTCAGAGGATTGCAAAGAGATAATGGTACAAGATGACCTGACTCCTGGTCTTTCCCCCACTGCATCCCTGCCAGCCCAGCGGGTCCATCATCAGCATGGCCCTATTGTCCCCCCATCCCCATGAGTGGCAGGTGTTGATTGGGGCTCTTGGCATCCATGGGGTTCCTTTTGGAAACCCAGGATGCACCACCTACCTGCCTGCTGCTCATCCTGGTATCGAGATTTCATGGCAGTCTTGTCACATTCCACTGCTAGCAAATGCTGCTGGGACCCATGGTTTTGGACTTCCTGGACAGACATCCGATTGCTCTTACAGGCATTTTCCCTGAGACCTCTTGAATTCAGGAGAACAAGAAGATGTTAAATGAGCTCTGAATATGAACTGAAATACTTCCATAAAATCATAGGATCATAGAATCACTTAGGCTGGAAAGGACCTTTAAGACCATTGAGTCCAACTGTTAACCCAGAACGGCCAAATCCACCATTAAAGTGCCACAACACACATCTTTTAAATACCTCCAGGGTTGGCAACTCCACCACTTTCCTGAGAAGCCTGTTTCAATGCTTGAAAAATTGCTAATAAAGTGTGCTGGATTTTTTTTTCCCCTTTCCCCCCTAACTTTCTAGTTTCAACTTCTGCTAGCAGAATCTTGATGAACCCTCATGATAAGAAGAGTCTCAAAGTTTATAGAGCTTTGCTTGCTTTTGGACTTGGTGATGACTATCCAGCAAGTCACCTGGGATTTTATATAATTGTCATTTTACAATAGATTGAAAAAACCAGATTATATATTGGTATAAAGTTTGAGGGTCTGTCCCTGCCAGGGTCCTCACAGGCTTTAGTCTCCTTGCCAAGATTTCTGCATGCCTTAAACCTCAGCCCTCAAAATTAAGGGGAATTTCTAAAAAGTAAGGTGTATGCTCAATGTATCACCCAGCCAGGGCAAGGAGGAGCACAGGGAGAGGGGTGCAGGGTGCTGCCTGCTGTCCCAGATCCCTGCACCTCTCTCCTCCTGTGTCCCCGGAATGCTGTGGGTAATAGGAGCTGCACGAGGTGGTGACAAGCTGCTGGCATTCCGGGTGTTTGATCCTAGGAACTCGCCAGTCAGACAGGAAATGTCAAGATTACATCACATGAATAATTTTTTTAAAGTCATGAAAAAGACCTTGTTAAAGTCTGTGCCTCCGCAGTGTGATCTCAGCTTCTTTCGGTTTTGCTTTGCATTTCCACTTTATGGGAACAGGCAGGCATATCCTCCCCCCAGATATTGCTTTACTTTTCCCTTCCTTTGATTTTACAGAGGTTTTGTTCACTTGCCCCTCACTGGGGCTGGCGGAGCAAGTGCCCACTCTGCAGGGCCCCCCCCAAAGGAAAGATGTGTGGGATGCCCACTGGGCCAAGTGGAGCAGCCCATCCTCCAGCATCTGAAATCCCTGGCCAAGTGCAGGCCTTGGGCCTTTAGGGTGCTGGCTGCAGCCCAGTTTGTCTGCACTGGAAAAGGATGGAGAGGACGTGGGAGTGGAGCTGCCAGCCCTTTCCCCATGTGCTTGCTTATGTTCTGGGTGGGCATCCTGGGCAGCCCAAGAGTGCTGCAGGGAGGTACCAAACTTCCGAGAGCAAAACTGCACCTCGTTATTCCACTGATTTTGCAAAACTATTAAGGGGCATCCAACAGAGTATGTGACCCACACATGTTTAATTTCTTTTACAGTTTCTGTTATGCTATATGCTGGATGTGTTTTTATAAAATGAAGATTTATTGGAACCTGGAATTTTATGGCTTTAAGGTTCAATTGAGTCCAGATTGTGAGTTTCTCCTTTTGGAAGAGGAGAAGAAGGTTTAAAAGAGCCCATCTGCCCGTGGCACTCATGAAACTCCAGGCCAAGGATGACACCTTTTCCCTTAACTTCTACTATAATGTCAAAGCAAAAATTTACCATCAAATATTATGTCTTCCATGTGTGATGCTGTAGATATAGATCGTGGCAATTCTGTTGGGCTTCTTTCTTTTAAGTTATTATCTGTGCCATAAGAAAATCAGGACTCAGTGTGGGATCCAAGGAGGAGCGTCAAGACAGCACAAACTCAAACCATGAGTAATTATTGACAATGTGCCTTCACTTCAAAACATGTTCTTGTAACATTTTTCTCGTAAAAGCACAGCGATGCCTTTGCTGCCTGGAATGCTGAGGAAAGCAGCATGTTTTTAAAACACTGTAAGAGTAACTATTAAACACATTCCATGTATTCATGTAACATTAAGCACAAACCAAAGCATTTTCTTGGATGGTAAACACAGCTTAGTAAAGAATAACATCAGTTCAGAAGAAAACTCAGACGTTTGCTCTGGGATCTGCCCAGGGAGGTGGTAGATGCCCCATCCCTGGAGACATTCAAGGCCATGTTGAGCAGGGCTCTGAGCAACCTGATCTAGTTGAGGATGACCCTGCTCATTGCCCAGGGTTTTGACTTTAGAGGTTGGGCCGTTAGAGGTCCCTTCCAACCCAAACCATTCTGTGATTCTAGGAAGTAGCTCTGTTGACTTCTGCAAAGTTATTTTGCCTTTGTGCCTGCCAGGCACAAACAGGGCTGGGGGTCCGTGTGCTGTGGGGTTTCAGTAAGAGAAGGTCTTATGGCTGCCGGCCCAGGAGCCTGGGGGAGCCAAAGTGTTCACCATCCACAAGCAACATGGCAAGAAAATAAGGAAATGCTGTATTTCTGCTTTGCTGCCAGTTTCAAACAGCCCCAAATGCTCTGGTAGGAAACAAAGAGCATCCAAGGAAGCAGAGCCTGAGTCCAGCTCTCCGGTTACCACGACATAAGTAAACAAACAAGTTTATCGCAAGTAATGAAGGCATTGTGCCAGCTTCAGTTAAAATAATGAAATGAAAAAAAAAAAAAAATCAAACCCAAACCAACAAATCATTACAGCATGAGGAAAGTCCTGAATGAAATTGATTGTTCATGCCAACTCCAGAAATATATCTTGTCATAAACCAGGGCCTCCACATCTGCTTCAGCACCAGCAGATTCTTTATAAACAGCCTCTTTAATTTTATCTAACAGCCTGTTCGCAGACATGCAGTCCAAAAATACATCTCCTTTTCCTCCTCGCACTATCCTGAGCTTGGCAGGGCACCAAACATGAGGTTCAGCTCCTAGTTCAAAAAAGCCCTTCTTTAAGCATCAACTGAACTTGATTTAATAAAACCTCTGTCCAGCTTCCTCTGGGCAGCGCTAATGGGATGCAGAGCCCTGCACTTCTCAGGGGCTGTTCCAAACCTGCTCCATGTCAGGCAGTAAGATTTTTTTTTATGGTGAAACAAAATTACTTTGCAATGGAGTTGGGGAACAGGCTGGTGTTCTCCAGAGGGTTTCTTCTGAGGAGTACAGAGCTTTGCTTTCAGCGATGCCACCCTCTGAAAATGAGAGTGAGCAGGCAGCACAAGCCAAGCAGAAGCCACACCATGGGATGTCCTGGTGCCACAGATACCCCAAGGGATGGTCCAGTGCCACTGGTATCCAGCATCCACCTCCTGCTAGCCCTGCCTTCCCTAGAGGAAGGAGAGAAAAGCATCAAAGCCCCTAACCTGGCTTCCAACCTCCAAGTTCCCCTGAGGGGGGAGATGAATCCATCATGGCCCCAGTGTGGCACCATACCACCAAATGCTTGTAGGTGCTGGTATTCATTGACATAGAGGGGGTGTTACACTGAGGCTTTTCCCCAGAGGTTAGCCCCGACACCAGTAGCAGGACAACCTCCTTTGCACCTCCTGATGCTGATGTTACCAAGTACAGCACTGATTTTTGGTCTGCTGATTGCCTGGGAAAGCTTGGAAGGGGCATTGGCTGCCTTTTAATGACAGGACAAGAGTGGCTGATGTCACCTTAGAAGATGAAATACCTCCCTGCTTAATTGCAGGCCCAAATTTCCCAAGGAAAATCGCACAACATCACATTCACCACAATGCAGGATTTAGTGCTCAGTAGCTCAGTAGTTGAAAATGTTTCATAATTATCCTGTTTGACAATCCAAGGCATGGATTTTGAGCCTCAAAGTTTGCCGTGATAAAGAAATATTAATGGCCTGGCACATCATGATGTCCAGGGGAAAAGGATGTTTAATAGTTTCTCCTTATGGTTCAGTTGTTTATTTAAATTACTTGGAAACTAAACCAGCAGCAAACATAACCACTGCTGTTGGGCAGCACGGTTAACAATAAGTACATTTTATTTAGCAAAGGGTTAAATGGAGTAAAATTAAGGAGGGAGAAATTTCTTGAGTGTTCAGTGAGGCAGATCCCATTGCCAAGACATGGAGGAGGATCCACAGAAATCCCCCAGAGCCCATCCAGTCACTTGGTCATGCTGACAGAGACAAATGAGCAGCACAGGTGTCATTGAAAGAAAACTATTGCTTTTGGCAAAGGATGCTGAAGGTCTGTAGTGATGGAGGGACTCTCAGTTGGTCTGGGGGATGCTGGTGGCACCCTTGTGTTTTTTATCACCTCCTGGGAGGGATTTTCTGATGGATTCTTGTGGTTGTGCCAGGTAGGCTTGAGAGCCTTGTGCTGCTCTGACTTGTCAGTCCCCAGCAGCACTTGTCCTCTGCAGCAGGAGGAAAACCGGGGTTTGCTGGGGGGGGCTTGTGGTCTCTCTCCAGTCAGGCACCAAATTCCACTTTAAAAAGAGCTCTGCATTCGTCCTATGATACCTTACTGATCTGAACATGGCTGATGCCATTTAGCTGAATTTCAGCTGAATATTTAGAAGAAACAAATCAAAGACAGTTAAATGAATGGGAGAAGTGGGTTTAGCTGGCCAGCTGTGAGATGCAGTACATTGATCCTTCCTCTAACATTCTACACCAGGAATGTAATTCAGTTCTAAATTATTAAAAATCTTTCCATTTTGTAAATCACATTTCAGAAGGTACTTTATTTATACAAGCATCCACTTCTTAGCAGTATCAAAGTGCTAACAATACCCGTGCCTGCTCTGCAGGATTTCCTGTCATAACTATGTTTCACATCTCCCTAGCACGGGTTCAGATAATCCCAGCTGAGATGGACACGTAGACCTTCCTGGCATCTCTTTTTTTGGCCAGTCCCATGACTGGTGGGGTCAAAGGGAAAAGCCACTTCTGAGTTAAGAGGCCCAGAGGGGTATGGTGGGCAGGGGAGCAGGATGTAGGCAACCACAGGCACACCTACTCAGGTGGTGTCTCTGCCATCTTTGGAGAGTTCCCAAAGTTGGCTCTGGAAAACCCCATCCCTCTCCAAAGTCCTTTCAACCTTGCTTACTACCAGTGGAGCTTGCAGGCAGTGATACTCTGGCTCTGTGCATTCTGTACAGAGTGCCTCTCGAAATCCACTCAGGCAGAGATGCTAAAAGCCTTCTCCCAGTGAAGGCTGGAGGACCCAGCTCACTTGGGCTTAGCTGATACTGCAAAAGGAAGAAGGATAAGTAGGAGGCTTGAAAAGGTCACACCAAGGCTACAATTTCCAAACCAGTGTGAAGGAACTGGATGCCTTAACACCCTCCAGCTTGAACACTTATTCTTGGCTGTTAATGGAGTGCGCTGTAAAACAGCATTTTCTTTACCTATTCAAGGAGAATTAGAGGGAGGGACCTCTTACTACCCTCGAAAAAAGTCATTGCTGCAGAGGCTGTTCTTCCCCATAGGTTGCTGGCAGAAAATAACAGCTTGTGAACAACCTGAGTCAATGTGGCTGCAACAACAGCAAAAGTGGAGGAAAGGAAACACAGCCTCACAGGAAACTTAGACAGTAAACAGAGAAATAACAGGTCTGAGGCACCCATTGGTTTCCTGGATTAATTTCCCTCCTTTTCTAGCATTTTGCTGAGCACTATAGCACTATTCAAGCCATTATTACATTAAGAAGTTTTTTTGGCTTTACTGCCTGCAAAAATACTCATCACTTTTAAATTGAAGGCATTGCTGACTTATCTGGTCTGCAGCCAGAGGGACTGGAAGCAATAGAAGAAGTGTGAACTTTCTCCTTCATCTCAGAGAACATTAACTTCAAAGCCCAGCCATAAACTTTCAGATGTAATGACTGTTTGTCCAAAAGAGAAACACACCAGCTTGATCAATGACAGAAAAGTATAAAACACAGAGGTTACATTTGCTGAACACTTGGCAAAAATACATGGCTATAGTAGGGTGTATGGAGGCAGGGAGTTACTACTGAATTATTTGGGCAGGCGGGCCCAAGGGGCAGCATCAAGGTTGTCATGGGTGGTTGTAGGTCCAGCACTGAGTGGTTTCTGTCCCAGAGGAGGATGGTTGCCATGTCAGAGCGTGCTCCAGTGTGCCCTTAGATGCAGACCTTCATCATTGAGTGGGGACCTTGTGGCTGCGCTGGCAGCCACATTACTCTGATGCTATTCCAAAATACTGTGGGAGAAAACATTTCTTCTTGCAGCTGCTCAGCCAAAGCATTCAGGACCACCACCACTTTCTCTTGTGTCCTTGCTTCAGCTGTGTGAACACAGACCAGAGAAAAAGCTGCCCTGGGTTGCAGCCGCCTTTTCCTTTGAGCTCCAGGGCACAGGGTCCAGGCAGTCAGTGTGCTAACACAGCTGGTAAGACACACTCAGATTTCAGGCATCTTTGGTAAGATTCCCCACATCCATCCTATTTTTTTAACATGCTTTCCATTTTTCCGATGAAAATTCCATGGAAAAGAGTGTAAGGATGTCTTTTTGTTTCCGTGGCTTGCGTATGAGGAATCTAAATGGAAGAGAATTATCTTATATGACTTTTTTTCCCAGAATAAGCATTGCCTTTCCTGGTAACATCCCTTCTCCCCTTAGCCATAGGTCTTGTGGGAGTAGCCCAGACCTTATCCTCTCCTTGGGCAGTGGGTGCATGATCCTTGTACATGGCACACAGTGCTCAGGGTGAGTACTTCGTAGGATTAATCAACTCTTCGGTGAAAGTGTTTTCAAAAGAAGTAATTGGGACGACTTGCTGCTCGGCACTGGCTTCTGCTTGCTGGGGCTCCAGGGCTGGGGAATGCGGTCCAGACCTGTGTGATTTGTCTGAGGATGGAAAGGAGGAAGTGCCAGAGTATGAACAGAGATTTTGAAAGGTTCGTAACATCTTCTGCCAACATGTTTTTTGAGTCAGCCTTGCGTGAACAAGCCAGAGCCCGGAAGAGCTGTGTCATCCTTGAAGGACAGCTGGGCTTGCTGGGGGGCTGCTCCATTTGGGATGGGAGACAAAGGGTTGCTGCCACTGCAGGGGGAAAAGAAATATTTGTGGGGTTGCTGGCTGCTTCACAGGCTTTGTTAGCACCTTGCTTTCCACCCATGCTGTGCTTGCCTGTCCCCTAATCCCTCTGCAAGTTGTTAAAATGCCTCTATAGGGAACCAAAGAGCAAACATGAGCCCTTCTTGCTCACCATACATGCTTATGTCCCCAACTCCCTGTTGGAGGGAATGGAGCTGAGGGGGTGCACACAGGTTCCTTGCCACACAGGTGGTGTTGGGAAGAGATAGTAGCCCAGCTGTTGAAATTCCTACCTGCCCCTAGATGTTCTCTGGCCTCTAGGAGGTCTCAGTGGCCTTCTCCAGGCTTTCCCCTCTCCCGCACTGCATTCCAAACTGAGCTCCTCCCAGCATCCTGGGGAACAAGCTGTGGGGGTGGCCATGAAGCGCTGGAGCAGAGGATGGCAGAGGGGGCTGAGATGGCATTCTGGAAATGTAAAGAACAACTCTGTGCTGAATCCATCTGGTCACCCTCCTTCTCATGGCACATCACCTTCTGTCCTGCCTTGGTCCCAGTGGAGACTCCAGGGACAAGGACAGATAATAGTGGGTAGAGGTGGGGCAAGAGGAGCAATAGAGGGGCAGGTAAGTAATTTATTTTAAGAGGCAGCTGGCTTTATCTAGGTAAAACCAGTGCAATACCAGCAGGTCCCCCAGTCAGTTGATCCCCCATGGGTGTTGGTGGAGTAGTGCTCAGCTTCCTCTGTAACGCCACTTGGAGGGAGGCAGTCGGACTCCTTCCCCCCTGTAAAGTTGTACCTGTGCTTTGTAGGTGTGTTTCAGTGCATTTCAGTCCAGTTTTTGCAAAGGGATCCACTACAGCAATCCCTTTTCAGTGCCTGGAGTCCTATTTTCTACCTCCACTGGATCATGTCCTGGGCTTCAAAGCCTACAGGGAGCAGTGACCCATTTTATTACACTGTCATAAAGCAATGGCCTTTCTTTGTTCCTGTATAAATAATAAATAGTAATTATATTTGTACATGGAGGCCTGCCAGAGGCCGTGAGTATGAGACTTAAGATTTACTTTGAAAAAAGAAAGAAGAAAACAAGAATCCTGACAGCTTTTTTACCTGGCTGCGCGGCTGTGCTGAAAGAGGTGCCCTGCGGATCAAAGGCAACCCACTCCTGTTCTCCCCAGGTGCTGCAACGCTTCACCTATTAGAGTAGATATTGGTTATCAGGCAGCATTGCTAAGAACAGCACAAATGTGCACTTTGCTCTTCAGGGGCTAGGAAAGCCAGAAGGATGCCAGATTAGGTTTAGGAAAGCACATATGGATGTGTTGCCTTCTTCACCCTCCCTCCGTTGCTCTGGAGGAAGACAGAAAGCACGGCTGTGGACAATCACAGCTGTAGAAGCATAATTGCAATTGCTGTCTGAGAGCTGCTTAGTGCTTCTGATAATCCTTGAGACCTGCAGTGAGTGACTACAGTATGAAGAGAGAGTATTTGGGGGCAGGGATAGAGCATAGGAATAACTCTGCAGAAGGATTAAAAAAACCCCAAACACCTCTAACCTTTCAGTGTTTACATTTCACTGAGGGAAAAGATGGTCTGAGACAAAAGCACAAGTTCAGAGTGAAGCCCAGATTTCCCCATTTGCAATTTCAGGTGTTTGGAAAGTGTCTCTGATGCAAAGTCCTGTATCGTGGCTTTCTCTAAAGGCTGAGATGCCACCGTAGCTCAGTTCTCAACCTCGTCACTGGCCAGAACTGCAGAACCCATACACTGACAGCAAATTCTACCAGTTCACTTCATACCTTCAAAGGGATGTTTAGCTTCTGGGAACATAACGGGAAGGTGACAGCAGTGAAGTCTCATTTCAGTGTCAGGATCAACTATGCTTCAGAAAAACCTCCCTCTAAACCCCATACACTGTGTATCAGGTGGCACATTTGTTTCCATTTCCAGTATGTTCTCACTAATCACTTTTTAAGAATCTAGCATTCAGGGTTAATCAACATGAGCTGAATTACAGTAAAGGTTCCTACAGCAATGGAAAAATCCTGTGCAACTCCCTTTCCTCAAGTTATCCTCTTGGATAGTGAGGCTCATCCTCTGTCTGAATTCTGCCCAAAGCCTCATGATCCCTGAAAAGCCAGGGCCTCTCTCCAAAGAGCTTCTGCCTCTTTTGGCCTTTGTCTATTTGACAAAGCAGATCTGCCAATAATTGATTTTCTGTTCGGTACTCAAACTAAAAGCTAAAAATGCATGATACAGGTCAACGCCAAAACCCTCACAGGAATGGAAGGGCAGATTCCCAAGGAGGCTTGGTCCTCAGCCCCAGGGCCTATGAAGAGAAGCTATCACAAGCAAGAACCCACTGCCTACAACATAGGCTCAGAGCACACAGGATGCAAATTCAAACCCCTTCTGTTTCTCGTATGGAAAGGGGTTTTTTTAACTTTTAAAAAAGGTTTCCTAGAATCAGTATCACACCCAGTGTGCCAGGCAGCACCTGAGGCATGTTGAGAGAGGGAAGAGCAAGGCAGGAGACTGGCTTAGCCTGGCTGTGCCTATGCTGCTCAATACAAGTGGGCCAGGGCAGAATGGCACTGCTGAGCTCACAGGCACTGCGCCTAGAGCTTGCTTCCTGAGGATAAAATTTGTCTTTGAAACAGCTATTAGTAGTGATCCAAACCTGAGCTTAGAGTTAGTAGAGAGTCCAGTGGAGAATAAGCATAAGTCGAGGGCTGGAGTCCATCTTTTCCTTGCTGGTGATGTAGCTATGCCTGTCAGATGCACCTACAATGTCAGAAACAACTCCCCACCTGACTTGTGGGCCCTCATCCTTGATTGTTCCCTGGTTAGCACATACCTACGTTGTTCTCTGGACCTGGACAAGCAACTCCCTCCATCTGCCAAACAGTGCTGCTCTGGGCATAGCTACTCCAGGGACAACTTTCATGAGTGACATGGACAAGCTCTGTCTCCTTTCCCTCATGATGCTCCTCCAGCATGGTCCCTTCAGCCTTTCCATTCTCCAGCTCTCCTGAATACTCTCATTCCTCAGTTCAGGGCATGCAACATACCCTATGGAATCCCAACACTGGTGAGCTGTAGCATTGTCTTCATTATCCTGTGCATATCCTTCGACGTTATCCTTCATATCCTGCAACAAGAAAACACCAAACCTAAAACAAAAAATATTAGTTTTCCCTTAGGTCCATTGGCACAACACACAGGGCCAAGCTAGGGTGGAGTCAAGTGCCATGTCATGCAGTCAGGGCCAACCTACTTCATGCTGGCTGGCCCTGAGCAGCCAACTCTACTCTGACACAATTACTCTCACCCACTACCTCCCAGATCCTGGGGCAGTTCTCTGGGTCAGGCAGTTTAGCCCTGCAGATATTCCTGCTCTCTCTGGTCCAATGAACATTATAAATAACTTAGACAACATTATATCCCAAGCAAGAGGATTAGAAGAGCCCTGTTGCAGGCTGTCCCACAGCCTGAAGATGTAGCATGTCAGGTAAATCCTCACTCCAGCTGAGGCTTCCTTGTAAGATCAGCTTCAAAAAGGTTAAAAAAAAAAAGCAAGACATTTTGATGTTTTTAATTTTCTGGGCTAATTCTGATTAATGGATTGCACACCAATTGTCAGATAGCTTAGCTCAAACAGAAATTGTGTTTTTCAGTGAATAAACTGTTCTTCAGAAGCAATTTGACCTACTTGTACTCCCTTCCCACTGCAATAGGAGTGGGAAGAGAAGCTGTGGGTAGCACTTCAGGTATGATCATCTCTGCTCTGGCTCTAATGTAGCCACCACCTGGTCTTACCCTCTGCCTGCTCTTCTGCTTGGAGACACCAAGGATCATCAGCGGTCTTCATCTGTCACTGTGGGCAGTTTCTTCCTCAGCCACACCTCTCCCACTGCCCTCAGCCTGGCCAAGTCAAGATTTTGTTACTTAATTTCCATATTGAGGATTTTTAGTTACTATCATTGGTGTTTCTGTGTCCTTGCTTTCAGGACACAAATCTTTATGATCCCATCAGGTTATGCCATCTCTTGTCCTTTATATTTTAAACACCTTCCTAGGGATAAGTACAAACAGAGTTATGCTAATGTTTGTTACCAGGACATGGCAGTGGGTCTTCACAGATGGCTTAGCTGAGAATGGCCGCAAGTCACAGAATCATAGAATAGCTTGGGTTGTAAGGGACCTTAAAGATCATCAAGTTCCAAACCCCCATCATGGGCATAGATCCCACCCACTAGACCAGGTTGCTCAGAGACCTGGGATGTCGTCTGAGGACAAACTACTTGGCCCTGATTTTTTCCCACCTCCATCACCACAGGCACCAGCATCAGTCACCAGGGTCCCCCAAAGCCCACTGGAGCCATAACAGGCTGTTAAAATGGCAGCCTTGGCACTCGTAGGTCGAGCACAGCCAGTGGGGGTGACAGCCACGTGTTTGTAGGTGTGCTTCTTTTAAAGCTGATTTATTTTAGCTTTTTAGGACTTTTACAGTGTGCAGTTGGCAGACATGGCAGTGTCCAGGCCAAGAAGACTCTGGGGCTGGTGAGGGACTCCTGGAACCCTTTGGGGACCATCTGGCTTAACCTGCTTTGGTTGACCCTGCTGGAGCAGAGACAATCTTGGCCTAGGCAATCTCCATACGGCTTTCCAACCTCAACCATTCAGTGAGATTTATTTAAACCTCTGGCATAAAGCACGATTATTTTCAAGTATTTCATCAATTCTCAACTCAGTACAGAAAATATGGCTTTCAAGGCCAGCAGCACATTGAACCTTTACCACCAGACTGTGAGGTCAGAGATTCAGAAGAGCTTTAACAACTTAACAAACCAGGGAAGTACAAAACGTGCCATACAAGTCAGATGTTTCTATGCAACAACCATATGATTGAAAGTTTCTCACACAAAACCATTTGCTGTCAGGACAGAGTGGAGCCAAGTCAGTGTGATTCAAGTTTTTAGAGTCAATTTTGTAAAACGTCAGGAGTTACTTAGTGCCACCCAGTGTTGGCAGAAAGAAAAAGGAAGGTTAAATATGGTTACAACTGGGTGTAGCCCATTGAAACAGGAAAAAAATCCCAGCTCTTGCTTTCTGTATCAGGGGTGACTAATTCCACAGAAACTGTGTAGCACTGACATCCAGGAGATAGTGTCCCAGAGCTGAAATGAGGCTTAGCCACCTTGTTAAAAAACCGTACCACTTTGTATATTTACTTTTCAAAGCAAGTAATCAGTTTGAGATGCAGATGGTCCCTTTCGTCACAAGACTCACTCCCCTAGTCTGACATCAGTGTAAGCGAGAAGGTTGTACTGACTTTTCCGGTTAGGTGCTCAAGGGTTTAGATGAGAAACAACCATATAAGATGTATCCCTTTCCTAGAATAAATAAATACAGTTAAACATTACCTTTCCCCCCCTTTGTCTCAGATGTTGCACATGACCTGGCTTTTCCTTGAACCTTTTAAAACGGTACAGCATCTCATGTATATCAGACATGAAAATACTCTCCCAGTTAGGATCTTTGGATGGCTGAATAATAACTGCACTTACGCTTTTTTCCTTCAAAGGACTGTATAGAATCACAGAATGGTTTGAGTTGGAAGAGACCTTAAAGATCATTTAATCTCCCTGCCAGGGGCAGGGACACCTTCCACCAGAGCAGGTTGCTCAGAGCCCCATCCAACCTGGCCTTGAGCATTTGAACACATCATAGTCCCATTTAACAGCCACAGAAAGTGAAATGCTGAGCAGGCACTGTCCTCCCCATCAGAGGGGAGAACTGGGGCATGGCCAAAGGGGGATGGAGGAGATGTGGAGCCAAGAATCCAAGTGGGAAAGCTGGGAAGGGGAAAGCAAGGCCATAAGATACCTCAAACCCACCAGATATTGGCAGGTCAGGGCTTCCCAGGGTTGTGGTTTCACTTGTTGTGGCTATGGCAGAGAAATCCTCCTTCTACCATTCTGGGCTCCTTCCCTCTGCTCTGAAGTATTCTCATTGCCCAGAGGGAAAAAAAAGACAACAGTGGTTTGAGTGGTTCTCTGCCACTTCTTTATTTCAGCCCCTAGAACAAAAAGGCCAAGGAGAGACTGACACAGGAGTTTATCTCAGATTGATACAACAAAAACCCAACAGCAAAGTGCAGGGTGGCTGCCCTCTGAAGCCACATCACCTCCATGAGCTGCCATGCTGGTGTTCCATGTTTCTGGGTGGGAGGGCTCCCTACCGGCATTTTTACCTTTTTTCCCCCACCCATGAAGCCATCTACCAGTCACACAGCCAATCCCTTGGATTTGTGCCTGCTGACAACAAGTCTCCTTTCTCACTTACCTTTCACTGAGTGCTGGGAAACAGGCCAGGAAGTGCAGCCACACGTTACGTGCTGAAAACTCCTCTTCTGGGGCCAACACACCCAGGGTGTTTTTTTCTTTTGTTGCCAGTACCATGAGGTTCCTGGGGGACCTGGGAGCTGGGTTGGCTCTGCTGGCTCCCGTTAAAAGACCTCCATGATCATTAATTGCATCAGCATGTCTCACTGGGGCCCTACATATCCTAGGTGCTCTCCACAGCTATAAGAATCTCAGTCCTCCTCCTACAGAGCTCATAATTTAAAATCCAAGGCAGAAAATCACTAATTCCTGTGACAATTGCTCAGCTCATGCCTCAGGAATTCATCAAAAAGATAATTTTTCCAAAGAAGGCCATAGTACACAGTGTGGACAGAAGGAGTTGCTGGAGGAAGGAGACCAGACAAATACAGCATTCTTGGGGAAAAAAAAGTATCTGTGTGTATCCCCCCAGTTAGGAAGGTTTACAGGGTAGGTTCACAATGAGAAACAGTCATTGCTCTGCAGGTTTTACAGTCCCTACAATCAGAATGAAATTGTAGGAAGAGGAAAAGCAGAAGCAGAAGACCTGTCAGTCCCTGTGTTACACAGAACAACTCCGCTCAGTTTGCAGGTCTGAGGCATTTTCAAGCCTATAAATAAACTGTGAACGTTAATGATGCCATTAATCTCCACTGGCCACTGTCCCAGCTATTTTCAGTGGTGAGGTTACCTTGCTTCTCCCAGCAAAAGTAGGTCTCAAGGGGAGGGCCAGGCGAGCAGTGGGGATGGATGCTTTGTGCCCAGGGCTGGGGCCAATACCCTTGGCATTGGGACACCATCCTTGGCAGCCCACAAGGAGGAGGTGTCCCAAGTACCAGCATGAAACAGATGAAAACAGATATCAATAATAAATGACAGGGAAAAGCAGAGTGCTGCTGGCTGCAGAGGGAAGCCTGTGACTGCTCCAGCCTGCAGCCCCTATGGCAGAGGTGTCCTTCATCTCCTGCAAGGAGACCCTGATGGAGACCCTCTGCTCCTCCGTAGCTGCTGGGAGCCTGCTCCACCACCTCTGCCTTTCCAAGGACAGAAAGTGGCAGGGCCCAGAGCTACAGAATAAGGGGGAGCCCAGGAGGGGACAGGCCAGAGCATCCCAGCAAACTAGCTCAGGGCAGGGAGTGGCTGGGGTGCAGGTCTCTGGGGAGAAGAAGGTCTCTCTGAGGCAGCTTCTTGCCCATTACTCCAATAGTCAGTGCTTCCCTCACAGGCAGAGGGATGAGCTCCCTTTCCTTTCCACCCAGGGGGAGCAGGAATATCATAAACTTGGACAGCAAAAGGTGCTTTTCCTCCTTTCCACAAACACCAGGGGAAAAAAAAAAGAAGTGGATGCATGTTGTTCTTCCATTCTTGCATGAAGCTGAACTGAGATGGGTTAAAATAGAGGCGTCCCAGCACATCCTTACATTTTCATGTTTGGTGTCACACAAGAAAAGCTCTGTCTCTGTTCTTCACTAAGGTCTCACTATGGAATCCCGTGAGGAGAGAAGTCCCAGGACAACATCTGCCAAGGAGAACAGCCCTGCATCTGCCCTCAATGCTCACATTGCACCCAGGACTGGTTTGCCTGTAGATGGTATAGCTCTAAGGTTCATCATACCATGCTTTCATTTATTTTATTATTTCTGTTACAATATGCCAGGAAAAAATATTATTCCTAAAAGAAAATGAAGTTCACAGTTACTGGAAAAGGTGCTTTTGAAAATCAAGACTACACATTGCTTTCCTTTGACCTGCTGGCTCAGATATCCAAGACAGTTGGATACCATCAGAGAGGGTTAGAGAAATTAATGTTCCAGTACGACCAGAAAATAAGAATGGCCAGCTTTTTCTTTTCTCTTCTGCAATGAGCTCATGATGTTGAGACATTCGCCAAGTAATATTACAAAAGAATTGTTCACACTCTGGTCCCAGGTGACATGTGGCTGCTGTAGCTATCTGTAGCTATTAGGACTTACCCTCCCTAAGCATTCAGTGGCACAGGACTCAGTTTTCCACCCTTCTCAGGAAGTACCTACTGTTTTTTGTTCTTTGTGTTGCTTAGTGTTTTTTTCTGAATTCTTATGTCTCTAGTGGTCTGAATGCCTTTATAATGTACCAACTAGGAAAAATTAAGAGAGATTTGGATATTTTTCTTACCTTAACAATGATATTTTGGGGCCAAAGTCAGCAACTTCTCTGTGGAAGATCCGGTCTGCTTGACCTGGATTGAAGGTCACAAACAATGCAATCTGTTCTCCCTCAGGAACTGCTACAAAATGCATTTAATTTACTTGAGTTTTGCTATTTTCCCTCAATTACATCCACTGGACAATTTGAAAGCGCTGCTGATGCTGTGGCTTCCATGCTGCACCTGCTGTCTACCCTGTCTACCCCCATTCTAGGGGATGTGCAACTGCAGATCATTCGTATAAACTGCAGGGGCAGTTTCCTCATGAGGGAAGTGGGGGAAGAAAAGCCCCTCAAAAGTATTCTGTGTCTGGAGAAACAGCATGTCCAATAAGGAACAAACTTGCAACTGCAATCTTGCACAAGATACACAGAGATACTCCAGACAGGCTTAAACATTCACCTTGACAAATTAATCAGTTTGTCAAGCAAAGGAAGTCATTGTGGTCAGAGTGGTCATGGAAGGTAACTAATACTCTCCATCTGCAGCATCAGTCAGTTAAGGATTTAAAATGTTACAGGAGAGAAGAACTGAGGTGTTAGAGAAGAAAACAGATACACAGGAGTGAAGACAGCAACATATAAAGGCCATAAAATGGAAAAGAAATGCCAGAAATGTTTCATATTGACCCAAATAAATAACAACCTCAAATGAAATGGTTCAGGCTTGTTTCATGTGGTAAAGATACAGGCTAAGCCAAGCAAGTGGTCTCAGGCTAATAGCACAGAAGACATTATCTCCCTAGAGCAAAAAAGGCATCTGTTCATTTATCTTGGTTGTGAAAATGTCCTTGTCAGGTATTGGCTGAGCTCTCTCTGGGCAGTCTCCAGGAAGGCCTGAGTACTCACACCTGATCTACACATTTTGGGGAGCAAGAAAAGTAGTGATTCATCAGATCGGTCATAAAAATGTGAAATTCTGTTTTGTTAATGCTGACAACTAACTCTTATATGTGCCTGGGACAATGGGTCCTAATGCCTTTCCTCAGGGATACTCAGGTATGCAGCAGTGGAAGCCCATTGTTGCCTTCTGTAGGACCAGGATGATGCTGTGCTGGCCAGGCAAGAAAATTATGTTGCTGCTCTGGTTCTAAGTGAGTATTGAACAGGATACAGGAACCCTGGAAATGCCCACAGCTACATAAATGTGGCACTCCAGTGTGCCCTGAAGCAGCAGAGCCTCCTCCTGCCACTGGTCTGAGTGGACTGTATTAGCTAGTTTGGGTTTCTCAGAGTGCTGGAGGAGACATTGGACGGTTGTGAGATTAAGTCTCTAATTAGGTCCCTGTAGTGGTGAGATTGCTTCCTTTATAATCACTCAGTGGGAACTGGTACTTTATCCTCTGTACTCAAATTTTTATTTCTTTCACACTCATTTTCTCTCCAATGCCTGGAATCTCCAGTCCACTGGATGACAGCTGCAAAAGTCTCTGACATTCACTTTAAGGATGATTCTTTTCAGCTGCTTCACATTTCCTTTTGACAAACTATTCTAGTGATATTTACTGCAACTAATGAATTAACTCACAGCTGGACCACTTGCTAGCCTTTTCAATCCAGAGCTGTTTTAAATCTTGATTAGCTGGTTTGATTTGTAAATCTCACAGGACTGCTAAGTCCAAGCTGTTCTGTCTCACTCTGTGTTCAGGAGACAGTTCCCAGTTATGCAGAGCAGCAGTACAATTCAGGGGGACTCCACCTCTCCAGCAGGTAGAAAAACAGTGTATTATCCAGAGGAAGCAGTTCAGTGCACAGGGGAAGTTATTTAGATAGCTGAAAAAGAAAAAGTCGCACTATTTTAAACGTCTGTGGAAAAGGATGCAATGCAACATGTAACTACATTTCACAAGCATCTTGCATAAGTGATATTACACAAATGCACCTTTCTCCATATTTTTGCAGATCCTCTTTTCTGTCTCTAGCTTCTGAGCACATCCCTAGCAGTCCAGCATTTCAAATTAGGATCCTTATTTGAGTTCCAACATGAGATTAGTCTAATTTGTATAGATTCTGCCCTCTCAAGTCCCAAGCTTCTTACAGGGGTCAGCAGGTGTTCGGCTGTTGTGGCTGTCAGGTCATTTGCCTTTTGGCCACCAACTGTGAGTTTAGGCACCTGATTTTCAGCACTTTGACTCCCAATTCTAAAAATTTGGCCTGGAGGTAAGCAGCAAACTGGAATTTGTAGCCCAGAGCCTGGGAACATGCTAGTCACATAGTTGCCTAAGTTCAGGCTAAAAAGTGAATGCACATGGAGGCTCTTCACTTGTCTGAAGACTTAGAGCAAAACAGGAAGTTATTAATATCAGAGCCCAAACTGACTTGAGAGTCAAACAATATCAAACAAAAGGTGTCACCCCCTTTTCCTGTTTATCTCTTGCTAGTTTAGAAGACAGAGGAGATGAAGAGTCAAAGAGTTTCTCAATTTGGTACAACAAGGCAGTTGAAATTGAACTGGCAGACTGTACATCATTACAGTAAATATATGGCATCTCTCTCCTCAGAACTTTGAAGGTTTTTTATACTTAAAGTTGTTTGTTTAAAAGTACAACTTTTAAACAAACAGGCAACCTACTTTGAAATGATGGGGTGGAACAGGACAAAAGAACGTAGTGCAATAGCATGCAAGAGTTTAGACAAAGTGAGCAATAAATGAAACTACAGGGGAGGGTAATTGGCTGGCTTGATATAATTATCTCAGGAAACCACTGGAACTAAAGAACTTCTTCCTCAGAAAGTGTCATTTGATTTTCAAATAACACAGGTCATTAGGACTACAGCTCCATGTTGTGTCTGCATGATGGTTTATCAAAGCAGGATCAATTACTGCCAGGGTCCTGGGAGAAAGCTCTAGGGCAAAGGAAAAATATGGTACATGCTGCTTTACCACAATATAGTGTAAAAATGAGCAAAACTTGCTGGACTCATGGCCCAGCTTCATCACATCAGCACAGCATAGCCCAGACAGCACTTAGCTCTCTGTTTTCGCTGCTGGTGAGTACAGGACAATTGAATTTCAAACAATGGCAATTTTAAAAATTGTCTTTTCTAAAAAGGAACTGGACACAGTCCCTTCTTGAAAGATGAGATTGAGCAGGAAACCCTGCACTGGGAACAGTTAGCATTGGGAAAAATGGAGTGCTGACCTGTTGGGATGTGGCATCACTGGGTGCCTGAGCTCTTAGTGTTTCATCAGCCACTGTGGAGGTAACAGAGCCTGCGAGCTGCCTTTCCGACCTCCATATTCTCAGAAGATTTCTCCAAAGACTAGTGTTGGGCACAGAAAAGCTGGTACTGAACAGACAAAAGGCAAACCCAAAGAATATTTATTTGGCTTGACTTAAAATTGGGTAGGTCATACTTCCCAGGGTAACTTGGGTTTTCTTTAAGAAACAAAACACAAATCATTATCAGTAGGTGTCAGTTCCCTTGGAAAGGTATCCTTTTTCTTGAAGGAACAAGAGATTGCATGTGAGGACTCATTTGCTGGGTTCTTTCACTCTTTCAGAGTTACCTGGAGGTTTGGGCCTCTTTCTTTATTCCCATCCTATCTTGCTGAGCCACTCACAGCCATGCAAAATAAATTTCTAGAAGGTGATCACTCCCACAGAGCCCTTTGCCTCTCAATTTACACAAGAAAAACACTCTTTGTACTGCAGAAGATTAAAAAATGGAGGTGCATCTTCTTTTCTGCCCTTGATACAGTTGTAGCTGCAAACACAAGGCAAGAGTCACACTGTTTTCTTTCCACAGAGGCTGCAGACGTCACACAAAAACATCACAAATTTCCTTGCTACCTAAAGGAGACCTGCTGTACGTCACTTGCAGGTACCACCATCTATGACAAGATTTGTTACCTACACCACTGATGTACGAATCTCAAGGGCATGAATCTCAAGGGAAGGCCCAGCAAAATGCCCTCTTTTCTTCACTCAGGTCACTTTAGGGGGTGCAGAGTAAAGAGAGGTACAGCAAACAGTTGCCAGGCTCCCAAACAGACACTTTTGCGATCATGGCTACAGTCCTTACTAGGCTCTTTCATTGTCCCAAGTTTCACCCCTATAAGGGAAGGAAAAGACTGTTAACAAGAGGGCACAGGACCATGGGATGACAACACGGATGGTCCCAACAGCTGGCAGATGCTGTTGCATGTTACAGCTGAGTCAGTCTAACAGCTTCTTGCGTAGATGTGGTCAGCTCCTTACTGGCTCTGGTCCTGTGTTCTCACTCCTGCCTTTGCTGACTCCTACCCCCTAGAGTGAAATGCTGTTTCACAGATCTAAACCAAAGAAATCAAACTAAATCAAGTAAGTCTCGTGAGTCCCAGGATAGATTCTTAGCTGCTAGACCTTTCTTACAAATTGGGAAAGGAAAAAAAATTAAGGAGAGGGCAGAGACAGGAGCTTTAAAGGCTTGGATTCACAGTGATCCCATACTATTGCCCGTGCCCCTCCTTCTCTCCCCAGCTATCCCTCCAGCAAGCTCCAGTTTCAGACCACAGTGCTTCTCAGAGGCCTAGCCCATGGAGGACCCAAGCTGCTCACCAACTCCTCGCTCAGAACACATTGTCCTATTCTGTACCAGCAAGCACAGCACAGGTGGAAGGAATAACCTCTCACTTCAGCCTCACCTGGATGCTGAGCAGGAGGCACGAGCTGGGAAGCATGATCTCTAAATCCTGAGATTTACCTGCCTGCACAGTCCTAGCAGGTGTCCCAGTGATGGGTGGTTCCCACCTGAGCTCATAAATGAGGAGGAGGAGGAGGAAAGGAGGAAGAACAGTTTCAGATGAAGTGGAATTAGGCAAGACAAAAGAGTGGTTACTAGCAAAAGAAAATGAATTATAGAAATAAAGATATAAATAGTTTTCATGTTTAAACAAGAAATGTGAGAGGTGTGAAATGAAGCAGAATTAAGAGAGAGCATTCTTGCAGAGTGAATGAGAGAGATTTACAGCTCAACATCAGTTCCCTGTGTAGCTCAGGTAAAACACTGCTTTGCATTTGAAAGTCACCTACACTAAGTGCTCTGAAGGATCCCCATGGCTTGTCCATGGTCTACGGACAAAAGGTAATGCAGAGCCTGATATGGCTCTCTCTCGCACTGTACCTGAATACTTCACAAGTATCTCATACATCTCAGGGGTACAGGAGCACGATTTTTCCTTGGAGAATGAGGGGCAAAAGGCAGAAGGATGGGAGAAGCTTACCCAACGGAGTCACTGGCAAGGCAGAAACCTGGATGTATATAATCTAAGTCCCAACCTAGCATCTGAACTTCCAGGCACACCCACTTCTCCCCCAAAATGTAAGAAAAGAAGAAACAAACCCAAAACTATACCATAAAGCTTTAAGTCATTTGAGAGTCTTGGCTGCAACCTCCCATAGAACAATCACCACACAATCCAGGCTGCTGTCACCACTACCATCTTATCTTTCCCTGTAATTTCTATTTCTTTCTATTGCATCCTGCCTGAGGCATAAGCTATTTAAGCTTCCCCATTACTCTGCATGTGGTATGCAGTATCGTGGGGTATCTCACAGTTTTTGATGCTGAGTTGACTTTTTGACTCAGAGTCAAACTATTTCATGTCACTTGTATCTGCTTTCTGAAGCTTTTCAACCCCTATGAGCAGCTGACAGAAGGAATATGAGTGCACAAGAGCCATCCATGCACATGGCTCAGGTTTTACTATCTCTGGTCACTCTGTGATTTTTGGTATCAGGGCAATTATTCGGGTTGCAGACAATAGCTCTTGAGGGCAACGAGAATCTGGATAGTGAGCCTGATCTTAGGCCAGTGAGCCTAAAAGATCTGTACACAGCAGAAGATGCTTTATAGGAATGAGGCCCTGCAAATTTGTTTATGCAAACTGATGTCCAAAGTGCTGCTGGAAGCATTTATGTGATAGATATGCGATTATGTGTTCCTGTTCCAGTGCTAACTATTCCTATGTGTATCCTCTCTCCTTGCCCTTCAAGGCTTTGCTCTGAATATAGTGATGCATAATATTCCTGAGGAGTTTTGGGAGAGAATGCGGAGGGTCAAGATTTGCTTCGAAGCAGATCTTCAAACATCTGTTTGTACTTATGGCACAAATATTCAGCACACAGCTGCCTGTAGCTTCAAGGCAAACACAAATGCTAAGAAGTATTAAACACTCATAAACAAGATAGCCTGGAGCAGCTTATCAGGTAATGGGTGGGGAAAGGCTCGGTGTATATTTAAGCCCCAGTTGTTATCCCACTGAATTTTGCCATGACAGTAATGGGCCAGGGAGAGGAAAAGTCTCGTGTGTTTTAGCCTGCTTAGGTCAGTCAGTCCTGACTTGCTCCTGCTGTGACTCCTGCTTGCTGTTGCACCAGGGTGTAAGGGCAGCCTGGGGCCAGCCACCCTCTGACTCAGGAGAAGAAAGAGTCAAGGGACAATGCCCGCTCCATTTCTGACAGCTGGGACACCACTACGGCAGGTTACTACCATGGCAGAATGGAGATTACCTCAAAGGATAAGAGGTAATAACATCCCTGGCAGCAGAGGCCTCGCTAGCTGTCCATACAGGAGCATCTGGGAGAGACTGCCCAGAGAACATCGTTTAGTTGGAAAACAAATGAGGAGATGAAGACATTATCATCTGCTGTTGCTTGATACCACTCTACCACTGAAGGCTACAGTGGAGCTGAGACACAAGGACATTTTACTATTGTCTGAGAGAGTGGTATCATGATTAATCTGGTAGAAGTTTTAGTCCCCTCCACACCTTCTAGGTGAATCATTTGGCTGGCTTGAAGTCTCTATATCATCTCCTATTAGGATCAGATGATTGCCAGTTCTGGTGCAAAGAGGGGACAGAAATATGGGGCAGAAGCTATAAGGACCTAAGGCATAGAAGCAGTGCTGTTGTTGGTGGGCATAAGCCACTATATACCACATCTGAATATCTCTAGTTCACAGTCTTCTGCCTAGTCTAATCTCATGTCTTTGGAGATTTCAACTAAAATGCCATTTGGATCAGCTCTGCCCTGGACATATGTTGTCTTCTGCCAATTCTGCTGCAGGGACCGTAACATTCGCCAGCAGAGCAGTAAAACCAGCTGCGTGGGTCACCTCTTCAGTCACCTCACCATCATTTGCTAGAGCTTATTTGTCAAAGGCCTAAATCACAACACAAACACTAGAAATCAGCCCAAAATGGATATGGCTAGACCACAAGACCTGAAAATTCTCTGAAAATGTGCAGTCTAGCTCAACAAATAGTGCCTTCCTCGGGACAGTTAATTTGGGTTTTCCAAGCAAAACAGTGTCAAAAAGAAAAGAAAATCACACCAATATTTTTGGCAGTATGGAGACATCCCTGTATATTACAAGGTACTTAGTACACAGGCAGAAGCTTCCAGTGTAAATCCACATTCACTTCTGCATTTCTGGAGGTAAAGAGGGGTTTTCAGTCATGTTGAGCTAATGCAACTGAGCCAACAGGAATTAAAGCTATGCCCTTTTCTGCCTGTTGAGACATGGTGAAAGAAAGCAGCTACCTTAAATCAAAGGGTCCAGGTTCAGGGAGGTACTCCAGCTAGAAATCAGAAGGCAGTTTACAGATACTTTGATAACTTGAGCTTTTATCATTCCACAAGCTCCCAAGATCAGTTGGTGAGGGCTGAGTAAGTTTCCTCATATGGTATTTGAAGGCAAAGACAATCTACATTTGGTTCCCACAGGCAAGCTCAGGCAGCTACAGCGTGTTATAAAAAGAGGAGATTAAATGCAAGTTTTGCAGCACTACTGTCTGAAAAGATACAATCGGTTCTATCATTAGGAGCTTAGGAGTCAGGATTTTAAATCTGATGTAGGCACCTTTGAAGCACCAGTTTTGTCAAGAATATCCCATGCTTTGTCCTATCTTGAAAACTGAATTGTTTAGCTATTAAAAGAGATTAATGTAATCTCTGTGTCTATGAAATTGGATTTTGAAACTTCTTGCTTACTGTACTATCTCCAGTGCAGTGAATGAAATCTCTGCTGGTATTCACGTTGCTATGAATTACGGGTCATACCTTGTTTGAGCCCAGCATGTGCTGGCATTGCCAATGGGACAAAGTGTTTGGCAGGCTAGAGGAGGAGGCTCATAGCTGGCTGGGAGAGAGAAGCTGCTGTTCTCCAGAGGCCACCAGCAACATACCATGTTGCTTTGAATCCTTCAGTGTGAGCAGGCCCAGTAAGAGGTGTACTGAGATGGCTGGGGCAGAGTGTACATGGCAGGAGTGGAGCTTGGGGGAGCTGGGTGGGTTTAGTCCACAGACAGGGGGATGGAGGGTGATCTAACAGCAGCCTATTGCAAATCATGCCTCCCTCAATGAGGGACTGACACAGCCCAATCCCTCCTGCAAGCAACAAATGGACAAATAAGGGACAACAAGTCCAGGCTGGAGCTTGGGAGAGAAGAATGGACATCAGGGAAAACATCTCCCGAGAGGGAGACTCTCTGCTCTCCACGCTTGGAGGCTTTAAAGACTTGGCTAGACAATGCCAAAGTTGATCTGAGGTGGTGTGATAGTCCTGTGCTAAGCAAGGCTGACCTTGGGCCTTCAGAGGACCATTCCAACCAACATTTCTATGTTTCTATGTTTTTCCTAGTGAAGCAAATGAACACTGTTCAGCTCCACGGATATGTGTCTTTTTATTCTAGCTAAGGAGCTGGTCCTGCAGCCTTCCTTCTGAGAAACTAACAGTAAAGGTTAAGAAATCCTAGCTCCTCTCCTCTATGTTGCGTCCTCCTCCCTCCACCAGCAGCAGCATGTTGTGCTCTCCTCCAGCCCAGCCTTGCCACAGAAACATGCCTTGTGGTCCTGTGTATGTGGTCTTGCCATGAGTGTTGACAGTCCAGCTGCTTCACTCAGATTTAAATGGTAGAAGAAGTGATATCCCAGAGCAGGAGGCAATTGCTGCTGGGATTTCTGCTTGTTGTCAACTAACCCAGACCATGCTTCCTTGCAGCAGGTTCTGTTCCCTTGACAATCCTGGTGATAGTCCTTTATTTTTGCTTCCACCCATGCACACCACAGACACTTCAGCAGGCTCTTTTTCTGCTAACAGAGGGACCATGAAGCATTCTCTGGCCACCTGAAGCAATTTCTCTCTCTGGCCAGAGATTGGCAACTTCATGTTCCAAACTCTGTAATGCTTGCTGGTCCTTTGCGTCCTCTGGATGTCCCCTGCCAAGTTCCCCTCTTTTGGGAAAAGAGGACCTATTTGCTCAGGTTTTGCTTACTCATCATGGCAGCACTGGCAAGACAGCTTCTAACAAGGCATCCCTCTGCAGTGCTGCAGCCCTACAATGCTGCCCTGGGTAGGTAGTGGGTAAAAGTAAAAACATAGGGTTTTAAATGGCTATTCTTTCCTTTTGGCAGCAGCTGAAAATCTAACTTGTTTTCTGTCTTTCCCAGAAGTTACCTTGACTGCAGTGGCTCGAGAAGTGTCCTGGCAGTAGCAAGGGCCTTATTAATGACTGATTGTTGCAGGGCAATGGATGACTTGGTGCTCTGATACAGGGAGAATGGCAGAAGAGAAAGTCAAATGAGTGGGTGCCTGTAGTTGTTATGCTTCTCCTGATGCACCAGCCAGGGACTGCAGAAATGGCTATATGACTAATGGAAGTGCTTGTGCAATATGGGGAGCCCCACACCCCTAAACACCCCAGGCACAGTGTGACCACCAGCACTGCTGCCCAACACTGAAGGAAGGGAAAAAGGCCCAGCATCCATGTCCTCTGCTCTCAGACAGAAAAAAAAAAATCTTTTGTATTTTGATTTCTTTTGGACTTCATAAACAGTTTCAGAGACTGTTTATATACAACTTATTTTGTCCAGCTGAATACTTGTTCTGTCTGTTCTCTCCAGCTGTAAGCACCTCCTCACTAATTGCTGTTTCTTTGAACAAAAGCTTTACTTTTGCCTTCTGAATTCCATAATGAATTGACAGCACACACATAAAAAGCCCCAATAAACCCCTCAATGTCTCCCACGGTTCTGAGATGCCCTCAAATCCAGATCCAAATCTCAAAGTGAAGACATGGCACAAAAGTGCTGCCTGACTCAGGGCTTCTCTCCACCCAAGAGCACGCCGGCAGCCGGGTGCCTGTGCTAGCCTTTTCACCCCAAACTATATTCAGCACATGATGACTTGTTCCCGGCATCTCCGTTTGTTTTCCTCACCTGGCAGATGGCAGCCCCACAACCTTTGCTCACTGTCCCAGGTACTCTGACATGACCAGTCATTTTGGGGAGCTCTGCAGCAGCAGTATTGTGGTAGCTATGATGATCGTAATTAAGACTGAATCGAGACAAAAGGGAAAGCAAACATGGTATCATGGAAAAATTCACACAGAGCAGCTACAGTTCCCTCAGAGCTGCACCAGCACCAAACACTGCACCTTGCTGGAATGTGCTGCAATTAGAAAGCCCCCCTGCATGAAGCACATTTTCAGCTGTCAGGGATACTGTCACAAGGTCTGGGGAGAGCTGCTACACATACTGGATTATATGTGTGCTTTGGAGCTGGAGGAATACCAGCAAGTGGTGGGAACTGACAACATTTTATACACACACACACAGCTTTACATGATCTTACTGGTATCTAAATGTTTTCTACTACTTACAAGACAACAAAGTTCTGACTTACCTACGGAAAGGATCTTGGGTACTGTTTTTTAAAGACACATGGATAGGTCAGAATGGAATCATAGAATCATTTATGTTGGAAAAGAGTTATAAGATCTTCAAGACCAACCATTAATCCAGCACTGCCAAGTCCACCACTAAACCACGTCCCTCAGTGCCACATCTACGCATCACTAAAATGCTTCCAGGGATGGTGACTCAACCACTTCCCTGGTCAACCTGTTCCAATGCTTGACAACCGTTTCAGTGAAGAAGTATTTCCTAATATCCAATGCAAAGATTCCTTTCCCACTCTGAGACAGATGCTCAGTGCTCTGTCTGTCACCAGCAGCAATGCTGCCATGTAAACCAACCCACAGTCAAAAATGTCAAAATTTTGTGGCGACACCAGGCTCAGAGCCAGGTATTGATCTGCTGGCTCTTTCTGTTTCTTCCCTCATCATTCCCTCATCAATTGGAATGATAAGGGAGAACAGTACCTGTGCTCCTGACCTCCTAAGCAACCATCCTGAAGCCCTGACATCTCTCCTCATTGTCCTTGGACTTCTTGGTGCAACTTCATTGCTGCCAACCTGAAAAATATTATAATGGATTATTATAATGGATAATAATCTGAGGGCTGTATGAGGCTACACAGGAAAAAGCCCACGTGACTGCTACACTTTACATTTGGCTCTACCTTCTCCTGGTGCCATGATCCTGCCCATATCCATCCAATTTTTTCTTGCAGTGAACTGCTTTGGAGAATGTGTGTCTTGTTCCTCACTGAAAGTCCAGTGTAGCATGATCCTGCTTATGAGCACCGGCTCTTAGGGACCATAACAGTGACATTCACAAAGTTAGCAGAATCTCTGTGACAAAATGCCTGCTTATATTATTAACAAAAGCCATCCACATATCTATAGAATTATTAGTTAATGCTGTTCTGCCTTTGGCTAGTGAAGCATAACTAGGTTATAAAGACAGATTTGTATTGATAAGGCTTCTAGACCGAAGAATTAAATTATGTTTACCATCAGCAATGTGTTGTTAAGAGTATGAACTGAAAACTCACTTGTCACCAACCTTTAATATTGCCTGAGCAATAGAACACATGAAAAACAAAAGTTTTTGACTCTGGTCTAGTAGGGCTGCCAGTTAGATATTTTTGAAATTTAATTGAGCAAATGTCATCATTCCTAACACAAACCATCTTGCAGTGAGCATGCTTTTGAGTACTCAAAGCAAAGCAGAAAGGAACACTAGAACCTGTAAGAGTTAGAAATTATTCCCATATTAGGCACTATTTCCACAATGACCTGCATTCCCAGTTTATCCATTTTCATTAAAATGCCAATTTATTGCATTTATGTGCTAGGGATGTGTGTTTAGATTAAAACCTCATTTTTGTAGGTGCTACATGATCAAGTCATGAGACAGTCCCTGCTCCTGCAGTCTCCAACATAGTGCCACAGTGACCTGGAAGGAGAGGATAAAGAACATGGCCAACAGGGAGAATCTGCAAATTGATGTGTCCAGCAAAAAAGCACATTCTTCAGAGTAGGCAAAACCTTGCTTTTAGGAGAAAAATTGTACGGCACAAAAATGCACATGGGCTATGCAGACATCTCATTTATATTTAAGGGTAGGTGTAGTGCTTATAAAATGAAACAGATTAAAAGCCTGAGAAATTTCAGTCCTCTCCATGTCGGGAACAAGTGTATCAGGTGTACCCAGAGTGACCTGCCAATCCTAAATTTAAATGGATCTGGGAAGGAGAGGACAGTTCAGGCTCTGTACCCATTGCAGCTTGCCTTGTCTGTTCCCACTGCCAGCAACAGAAGCATCTTCACCACTGGAGTCTTCCTATTCTCAGAAAAAGGGGCTAAAAGAACTAACACTTGTATACCTTAGATGTGACAATAAATCTCCCCACTGTCTGCAGTGATTTATAACAGCAACTTTTATTTTCCAAGGAGATTTTGGCATGGAGGAGCCTGAATGTGAATGTAAAAGTGTGGACATCTCAAGTCAATGACTCTGTTTGAAAACAGGGCTCAACCATGTAGCTAGAAAGCCATGAAGGACTTCAGAATGTACCTACACTGCACCAAGTGAAGGTGCTGCAGGGCCCAAGGTGCCCCCAGGGTTAGGATCAGCACAGCCACGTTGCTCAAAGCCTGGCTGAACAAGCTTTGCTCTTTTGCTGCCATGTAACCCAGTGCTAACACAGATACCGTCGCCTTCCTACCCTCACTAGCACCTCTGCCAGGCACTGCACAGCAGCACGTGGTGATACCGGCTGGAATCAGCTGCTGTGGGGTTGCAGTGTGGACACATCTGCAAGTGCTTACAGCCCCCCTCTATGTTGGACCTTGGTCTAACCTTAATTCTCAGAGATGGCCTGAGGATCTGTTTTATAGGAGCTGGTAGGACCCAGGGGCGCAGATGGGACACCCAAAGTAGCTTTAAACCCAGTGAGGGGGGAAAGGCAGCTGAGAGCAAGTAGTGGTGAGACCAGGCACTGGAATCTGAAGGTATAGGCAACGGATTATTAACGAAGAGACTTGGTAATGTGACAGTGAGAAACCTTGTTATCGCTGCTTCCAAAAGAGTGCATATATTGTGAAATCTTGAAATCTTTGTACATAAACACAGTTAGGAGAAGAAAAAAGGAAGACTTAGCCATATTTCTGAATATACTCTCTTCTTCTGAAAATAATGTTGACACAGCTAGAACAGGCCTGCTATATTCAACTCTCATGCACATGACCTCATTCCTATGGCTTAATAATCATAACGAAATATGAGGGGAAGGTAAATAGTCTTCATTCCACATCTCCGAGGATAATAGTAAGAAGGAAGAGATTTCAAATGTTGTTAATGAGTTGTAGAGCCGCACATTGCTTAAAACATTGACCACAAGCCAAGAAATACCCCTCAAGGCTGCAATCAAAAACAGTTTTTGGCTCTGCACTGTGAACAGAAACTTTATTTGATCAACAGAGTTATTGCAACAGACTTGCTGTTGAGAGTCTGGAAGCTTGTCTCTAATGTGGCACTCCTCACTGCAGCCAAAGCCTCCTGCACAGCAAAGCTCTGGGCTCATGAAATGCAGCTCTGGCTCACAGCTTCAGGTTAATTGTGATGACCACTGACGAGAGCTTTGATGCTTCCCCCTTGGCTACCATAGAAGTCTGTTTAACTCTTCATAGGGAAAAAAGAGAGATCTGAGATTGGTAAAAAAGCTCCTCCGTTTTTGTGAACAGATGTTGAGTTGGGAGAATAAAATCAGCTGAACTGGTTTTTGTGAAGAGGTTCAGCTTTCTGCTTTCAGCAGCTGTACAAGTACAGGGGCAATCCCTGGCTTATAAGCCTTGCCAGGCCAAGAAGAAAACAGATGTATATGAGGCTCCCTGGCCAGAAAAACACCCACCTGCCAGAGAATACTGGCAGAGAGAAAAGCAAGGAACTCAAAATTAATTTTTAACAGAGTTTCTCAGAAAAATGACAGACCTTCTCAAAGTATTTTATATTTTTTTTAAATGTGAAAAGTAGATATTTAAGTTGAAGTTTGGAAAACTGAAGGTCTATTATTCCTATAAATATCTACCATCAGAAATGTGTTTTCTTCAAAAAAGAGTTTTGAGAAGTGTTTAAGAGAAGTTATTAAGAGCAGAAAGTAATTTTCAACAAGAAACAACAAGCTATACTGATTTGAGAAAACCAAATGATACTGACTACTCCAGAATACCACACACCAAAACCTATACAACTAATTGCTTAGGGACATATGGATATTTGGCATCTTCATGCTGATGGTTTGGTGATCTGGCAAAAGAGAACCTTCCCCAACCATGGGAATAATATTAAAAAAACCCAAACCACAATCAACCAACCAAACAAAAAACCCACAAAAAAACAGGCTCCTGTTCAGCAAAAAGAAACCAGTGGGGCACAGAGAATTCTATCTATGTCAGAGACACAAGAGCTCTGATGCAAACCAGACATGAGTTACCTGAGATCCTGGGGAGAGCATAAGGAATTTTAGACTTATGTGCCATAGGAGAGAGCCCTAGAGCCCAGACAAGCAACTGGGTGCTCACAGAGATCATGAGCAAAAGGGCCAGAATACTGAAAAACTAAACAAGGTGGAAATAGATATATTTTGGGTGTGTGATGCATGCTGACTGGCATCCCAACACTGGAACATGTTGCCCAGAGAAGTGGATGTCCCATCACTGGAAATGTTAAAAGTCAGGTTGGATGATCCAGTGACAGATGTCCCTGCCCACAGCAGAGTGGGTGGACTAGATGATCTTTGAAGATCTTTTCCAACCCAAACAAAATTATCATTCTATGATTTCCTACTTCATCACTAAAGTAAGAAGCCTAAAATTTGCTGGTTCTGGCAGTCTGAAAAACCATTAAAAGCAATGTGCCTTTCCCAAGTAGCATCTGTGATGTTTTTTTCTTCAAACAGAAAAACACTAACATCACCTCTCCCCTCTCCCCCTTGTTTCCCCCCCTTCTCCAAAATGGGGCAACACAAGGAATTTGCGATGAGTTTTAAAGTCTGTGACTTTCTTATGCCAATCCAGGTAATATGAAAAGAGGGCATAATAAATTGTTGCATTCAAAGATTTACCTTTCTAACAACAGGGAAGATAGAGTGGCAAAGTACAGAAGAGGGGAAACACTGGGAAAGAAGAAAAGCATGCGTTCAGTGTTGCCTCCAGGCTTTATGTTTGACAGAAACAAAACAAACCATCTACAAGAAAATAGAATGCTTATTTCCAGTGAGAAATACACAGCTTAATATCCCAGCTAAAGCCACGTGGAGAGGACAACAACTCTGTGTATCCTTTTCATATGGTCAAGGTGAGCATTTGCTTTCTGCAGAATGGCCTTGGATGGGCAGAGACTTTTTTTCTATGTGGGAGATTATGCAACAGTTACACCCAATCCCTACTTCAAAAACCACATAGTGTTTCCATAGCATGGTGATGGTTGCAGGTACAGGCATCAACAGCAAGTTAACACCAGTGAGCTCTAAAGAAAGAGTGGAGGGGACACCCCAGGCTGCTGGAAGCAGTTAAAGCCCATAAGAAAGGTTGGTACCTTTTACTGTGAACAGAAGTCTCATTTTTAATTAAAAGAAAATCCCAAGAAGAGTGTTGCATCAGTTGGCAGCACACACAGATTTGGGGCACACTGGGGAGTTCTTCAGTGTTGAGACTGTATCTTTCGTCTCCTGCCTCAATAAGCCACAGAGGTGTTCAGATGCAACCCTGTCAATGTGCTCTAGGATCACCCTGCTTGAGCAGGGAAGTCGGACCAAATGATCCACTGTAAACCCTTCCAACCTGATCCATTCTGTGATTCTGTGGTACTTGGGAATTACTACTGAGGTAGACACAGCACTTCAAACCCCCTGTGCTTCCTTGACAGGGTGCTGAGGGCCAACAGTGTGGCAATGTTCCCATTCATGCCTCTGTGTAACCATGGACCTGTGGCTGGACTCCAGGTTTGTAAATACTTCACCTGAGATCAGGTACTGACCTGGTCCCCAGCCAACTCTAACAGCAGAGGACTGTGAAGGTATCTCAAAATCTTGTCCCTTCTCTTGTAGTAAAAGCAGTCAGTGAAGCAGAGGCTGCCCCATTAGTCACAGGAACTACTGAGACCTGAGAAGCAGCTGGGATTTGGCCCAACGCAATGCACACTGGTCACAGAGAGACGCCACAAGTAAGGCCACAGTTATTTCTACTGCCTCAGGAAAAGTGTTCCCATGCTAAGAAGCTGCTTTCCTCACACAGGTGCTGCATGACCCCCTTCAATCCCCAGAGCTCCTGCCTGCCAAGGAGGGAAGGGGGCCAATGACAACACAACGGCTTCCCAGCATGGGTAACATTTGGTCGTTCAGGAGAGCTGGGAAAAAACCAGCCCCATCCCATCCAATCATGCAACATGACTCAACAGATCCACACAGGCAGGGCTGTGCAGGCTGTGAGCAGAAACCAAACACTGAGCACACGGTGGGCTGGCAACCTGGGGTTTTCTTTTTCTTTTCTCTTTTTTTTCTTCTTTTCTTTTCTTTTCTTTTCTTTTCTTTTCTTTTCTTTTCTTTTCTTTTCTTTTCTTTTCTTTTCTTTTCTTTTCTTTTCTTTTCTTTTCTTTTCTTTTCTTTTCTTTTCTTTTCTTTTCTTTTCTTTTCTTTTCTTTTCTCTTTTCTTTTCCTTTTCCTTTTCCTTTTCCTTTTCTTTTATTTAAGCAACAGTTCCAAGAGGAAGAAAGGTGGATCAAACTACTGCCTCATCACAGGAGCCTCTCACCAAGATCTGCAGTGCAGCTAAGAGGAACTTTGCCTGTTTTCCTAAAAATGTGTACAGCTGGTGACTTTGCAAAAGGACAGAGAGGAGGAGCCTTGTATGCAGGGAGAAGGCTGAGATAGCAAGTATACCCTGCAGCAGGGAGAAGCTCCTCAGCTTGTGTAAGTTGCCAGGGTAGAGAATTGCTCTGACAAGTTGCACAGGCTTCTACAGCAGCTTTGAATTTGATTCTATAAAAAAACAAGTATCAACAACTTAATCACATGCCTGGGTCACATGGAAGCAAGGGCAACACGCAGGAGCAAATGTTGATTTTTTTTTTTTTTTGAGTTTGTTTGTTTTGTTAACATAAAGTGGGAGTGAGGAGTGAAATTTGGGTGGGGCTTTCTACTATTTACTGGGAGGAAATGGAAATACTTTGCAACAGCTCTTGCCTTGTTTGGGTCTCCCTCAAGAGCACAGGGCTCTCCAGGCTCTGCCAGGCTGCTAATAACTCACTTTTTCCAGGATTCACAGCCCCCCAAGTTGTTCTGCAGCTCAGAGGAGCTCTGATAGTGTTCTCACTAGATCTCGTCAACTGAGCCGAGATGGAGTGGGCTGAGGGCAGGAGCTTTGGCTCAGTGCCTAGCACAGCCATGAGCGGCTGGCAGCAGTGCTTGGCAGGACTGTCTTTGGAAAAAGATGACGGTATCCAGAGTGGGCGATGTCAATCTCACGGCCTGCGGAGGGACACGGGGATGAAGGCTGTGCAGGGCAGCTGCGCAGCCGGGAGCCTGAGTCATGCTGGTGCACAGCGCCTGTGTAGCACTGCAGCCCTTGTAACCTCACCGCAGCCGGGAGCACAGGCTTGCCGAGGCATCACGGAGCTGACAGCGCTCCCATCAACACCTGCCTCTTCCCACAGCACTACGGAAGAAATCCTGGCTGGCAGGTGCGTGCTGCAGCCAGTGGCCTCCCCGGAGACAGGGGTAGCACTGGCAGCGCTGCCTCAAACCCAGATTGCTCACTGCCTGGGCACCTTTTACAGGTCACAGTGGGTTATTTTGTCTGAAAGTGTCTCAAAGTGAAACAGTTTGTTTTGACTCACAGAAACCTCTGGGTTTCATACTGTTCTGTCTCCACCTCTCTTTGTTTTCTGGGGTAGCAGAGACCCTAAAGACTCAAATCAACTAACAAAACACTTTTTTCCACCTATCTTTTCTTTCTTTTCTTTACCTACTTCTGTCATTCAATACATAGTTACAGATCTAAGCCTCACACTTGTGGTCTATTTTCAACAATCCTGTTCATGTTAGACATAGATTATTGCAATGGGCCAAAATAACAGAAGTTCAGCAAATGGTCTACCTGCCCCATTCACCACAGGCAGTGCAGCAAAACAGCCCTCCCAGACAGAAAGCAATCAAAGCTTTGTTGTCTTATACCATGAGGTCTTCATGTAGATGCAGCTATTTTGGCAAAGCTAAGCTTTACTGATGAATCTCGTGTGCACACATGTAAAACAGCACAAATGTGCATACCTGAAGCTGGAAGAGCTGCACAGAGCCAGGCTCCTGCCTCCTCACATTGCAACCCTCGCTACAGTTACCAGCTGTGCGACTTGCTTGGCTCAGCTCTTCCCTTTTAACTCCTCTGGTACAATTAAAGCAGCATAGACTGAAATGTGCCTGCAGTGATGCTGGTATAAAAATACAGGAAGGGAAACTAAATTTAACAGAGTATGACCCTTCATACTTGCATAACTGTTCACACTGACAGTTGTACCACCATCAATCTCCTTATGAAAATATAAATTATCTCCCTAGTTGAAAGTCCTGCACAAGCAGTATGGGAAGACCCCTGTGCCACTCAGTAGGAACAGTTTGTGTCTTGCAAAGTATCCTTCTACTTTAGACGAGCCAGAAATATAAAGAAGAATATTTGCTTTCCTTTTAAAAATAGCTTATTCTACGGAATGTCTTTTTCAACCATGAGAGGATACAAGATGGAAGGGATACAGGATCTAATAACCCACCTGGAAATACTCTCTATGTAAAAGCAGTTCAGTCAGTTTGGGGATTGTGCCAAGGAATTATCAGACAGGCCTTGCTTGATATGATTTGGGTTTGTGGCAGCTTTTACATCCCAGCAGGATTTCCCAAAGCTGAGGTGCTTTTAAGCTGCCTGGGTATGTGCCTGGCCCTTACTGATGTCCTGGCTCTTGGCCAAAGTGATTTCTGGTTGTGAGGGAGTGAACAAGTGAGGATCGTTACGACTTGGAAAGAGCTCAATTCTTGCTTGTTGAGAACTCGGGAGACATAGAATGGGACAAAACAAGTACAGAAATGTATCACAATATGGAAGCTGATACGGAGATGGCATGCTCCTGCAAATTTCAGCTATTTAGGACATGGCCCACAGGCTGTGGGACAACTTGCATGCAGAAGTAGGTAAACCTGGATGCAGGAGAACAAGAGGTTTTCTCTAAGGTCTGTGTGTATCTCCCACTCGGAGGCAATCATACATCAGCAGATTCGTATTCTGATCATGGAAGGGTGAATTCCCAGTGGCTTCTCCACAGCTGTGATTCTGCCCCTCATCTTTCATGGTCATGAGTCACCATATGGCCTCAGGAACAGCAGCACAGTGTTAAAAAACGTGAGAGTTTTCAAAAGTCTATAGCAGAGCCTCTGCTGCACTCTTTTCAAGAGGAGGGAAAACCAGTTCAATGAAAAGGTAAAGATGGGACACCCCCTTCCCCCCAACCCCAGTATTTTTTCAAGATACAAAAGGACTTCTAAAGAAACAGTCCCACCTCCTGCAGAACAGGACAATTGAACTCTGACATCCATGGGGCATTTCCAAATGAAAATTTATGGATTTTTTAGGAATCTAATTTTGGGGTGTGGGGAAAGAAAGGGGGAAAGAAAGGAGGAAAGAAGGAAAGTAAGTTCCACGGAAAGCTGCCATTCTTCATTGAATCAAAAATAGAACTTCTTGGAAGTTTACCAATCAGGCATTTTTGTGTGGAAAACACTAACTCTGCAGATTGGGCAGTGTCCAAGTTAAAATACACACCAGTTTCGGACAGGAATAGAGTTAGAGGTCTAGATGTGTTCACTCTCAAATACCTGCCCAACAGTCCCTGCTATAGCAGGACATGAGACACTCACAAAGCCTGTCACTTTTCTGTAGCATGTTATAGGTCTGGCTTTGGGTGTCCAGCTGTGCATCCACAGGGTTTCTGGGAGGTCTCAGGGAGTCCTGGAAAGTATCTTGCCTTTTACAGTCAGTGGAGATCCAGTTGGTACACTTATTGGAGTCCCTGAGCTTTTTTTCTTGTTGTCTGAGTTTGACACCTGCACTTGGAGAGATGACCTATGCCTGGCATCACACTTGCAGTGAGGGGATTGGAGGGAAAGGATGTCAGAGTGTGTTTTTTCAGGAACGATAACAGCACTGTTTTGTTCAGTCCAAGTGTCTTTTTCTGAAGACTAAATTCATGTGTAGCAGAAGTCAAGGCACAGAAGGAGCAGGAAACAAGCTGGGAAACTGGACATCCCTTGGGCTGTGATGGAATTTGGCATTTTCTAGAATTTAAGGATTGATATCTACATTGATATCTACTAGGGTTGGTGTTTCACACTTGATATTGATGCTTGCCATGAGTCTTTGGGCAGCAGATGAGGACTGGAAATGGGAACAGTTTTTAGCTTGGGAGGCTTCCTCCTCCCACCAAAAAGTCCCAGACTTAACCTTGCTCTACATTTGATCTCATGCATGGTAAGGAGAATTTTGAGGTTTTTTCCTAGCACTCTTCAAACTCTTCCTCTTTCTTCAATGCTTGTCATAACAATATTGGATCACCCACCTTTTCCATCTGCTTCTCTGCATACCTGCCCATGCAATTCCTCTATGCTTCACCTTGTGCTGAATGCGATGCTGTTCTTAGTGAGTCAAATCCAATGAGGCATCGAGATGACCTGACTTTCACCTAAGGAAGGCATGGTGCCGACACTTCTCTTTGGTTCTGCACCATGAGAAAATCTTTTATAGGATAGGTTTGTGTTCCCTTGCTCCACCTGTCTCCAGTCTCACATTATCTCCCTTGGAGCCACACACTGCATGCACCCCCAGCGAGCAGGGCTTTGCCACCTGGGGCTGCACTGAGAATACCTGATTGTTTCACTGTAATTTGGAGGGAGAAGGCTGTGTTCATATTCTCGCCTGGGGCACAGCACAGCTCTTGAGCAGGACTAGTATTTCTGGTTTCTTCACAATACCAACTATATCAGCCAGATGAAAGCTGAACGCTTGAGTTTTTCCAGAGGGTCACAACAAGCTTGGCTAGAGGCTTGTGCCAGTTAGCTGTGTCCTCCAAGCACCCACGGCTGGGGCTGCCCAGAACATGGCCACTGGTGCAAGCAGTCTCTATCTTTCTCATAAACACATAGAGCAGCTCAGCATTCTCTTGCTTCTGTATTTTTATGCTCCAGTTGCTCAGAATGATGCCAGAAACAGGAGGGGGATTCAGTAGAGCCAATATATATATATGTCTGCATATGTATGTAGGTAGGTGTGTACCTGTGTATGAAAAATGGGCTAAGCACAGTTCTTGTTTTTGGATAGTATAAAGCTAGCATTTTTGCTGGTGGTAACTTCCAAAGGGTAAAGAGAAGTCACAGCAGAGCTGATCCCACGTGGTGTCGTCACTAATGGGGCAGAAGAACTGGCTGCAGTCATACTCCTAGCAAGTGAAAGGTTATGTGCCTGTTTGGCAGCCTGTCATTTAGACAGGGATAAGCTCCAGCAAGACTAAACCAGAAGCTAATGAGAGAGGGGAGACTGGGAATGTATTGAAAAATGTCCTGAGAAGGGAGGCAGAGCACAGAGGAGCCAAGCTTGTCCCTCTGTCCAAGTATTGAAGTATTCAAGCTTGCAAGGACACGAGTCATATGATCTGTGCAGGCCACAGGCACCTCTCCTGCAGAGAGGGCAGATGGTGCACCAGGTCAGGATGTCTCACGGAGAGAGGCTGAGTACTGAGAGAAGGATGGGAGGTAGGAGCTGTACAACCAGTAGCTCTGAGAGGCAGGGTCTGGCGTGAAAGTGTGAGCAGATTGGGATGTTAGTTGCTCTGGAAGAGGTAATACATAACAGCTGAGCAGAAAAGTGAAACTGTTTTTTATCCACTGAGAAAGTACCGGAAGGTGGTGGCTGATCTTTAGGAATAGGATTAGTGAGCCAAAAAGCAGCTGTGATTAGGGGGTGGAAGTGTTGTTGATGCACTCTCTCAAGGCTGGGCATGTGCTCCCTCATGTCTCTGTCTCTAAACTTAGGGAGCTGATTCTCTCTTCATTTTTTTTTGGCTGGCAACTTATGCTGGTGTAAGCAGGTCTGTCTCAATGTTGTGCTAATGGCAAAGGAGTTTGTGGAGAAATGGGGGATAGGAAGGAGTTTTGTGAAGTGACTCATGCATTTCTGAGGTGTAAGGAAAAGTAACAGTCAGCTGGGAACAAGTGTTTGGCTTTTGGGAACCCTGGGTGGGTAAAGGGTTTGGAGGACATCAGTGGGGTTTTGAATGATTCTAGGCAGGTAGCTCTGGGCGAAGGAAAGGAAGACTTGCCTTTGGGAATTCCTGATGGAGCTCCTTCTGTGGCCACAAAGACACAGACACATGATTGTGGAAGCCACTGTAGCTACTGAAGGCTCACGACAGCTTTGTGCAGAGGACCCCCAAGGGTCAGGAGGCCATGACAGGAGCTGTACAAAAGCGCTAGATAAGACCAGCTTTCCTCCAAAATGCCTGACATCCAGAAACATGGTTACCAGGAACATGGTAACCAAGGTTTTTCTTTGTTAAGTGCAGCAGTATGGGACAGTTTGAGACTGCTCCGAAGAAAGCTGTCAAGTCTGGGATGTTGGCTGGGATCCACTGGAGATGACAGGGGTATGCTGCAGCAGGGTTAGGAGTGCCTGTGCTATTATCTTCTGGCGTAAAGGGGTGTTGCTGCCTGCCTGCCACCTCTCACCTGCGTGAGAGGCACCTACGAGAGGTGGTCTTGCAACACTGCAGAGGCAGAAATGACCAAGCCACCTGAGCTAGGTGTGAATTGAGGCATCACGGAATAGCAGTGAAATGGTCTGGCACATGCCTACACAATCCCTACACATCAGCAAACTCTATCCCTAATGGACTTACTGTAGCTCAAAGGAGGATTAATTACTAAGATCATATTTTTTTAATTTTTAAAGGAAAAAGCGGTGCCTCATCAAAAGGCAGTGTAAAGCAAAAAAAAACCAATAAAGTCACAGTGTCAGGAAGTACAGAACAAACCTACATCCCATCAGAACCAACACGCCTGTAGCTTTGCATCCAAAAATATTAGTCCATTTATTGCCCATTAAAAATTCCCTTTGTCTCTTCTCAGTTGTGCATGCTTGGGATCTTAAAGATGGCACTGTCAGTCTTTAATATTTGAGATTAATTTACTCATTGCTTTCAAATGCAGGACACTTTGAAAACCTTTTCCTAAGGGCATCCCTGTGTTCTTTTTGGGAAAGTTACTGTTGTTTTCCCACTTCCCCTGAAGGCTTGTTTACAATACCATCTCTCCCTTTTAATCCTCTTTTCCTTTCATGTCTAACAAACAGTGTTAAACAGAACACAGGGTGAAAAAGCAGATCTCACACATTATAATCATCTATAGTTGACTGAAGAAATGCTTCACAACTGGAGGTCTCATTTTGTAAATTAATGCTCAAGAAGCTTTTTCCTATGTATTTTCCAGAGAAAACCTCTGTTCTTCAGAGCTCAAGGTTTGTATGTACGGTAACCAAGATAAAGGATTTCTGAGTTGATATGCACTCTGTACGGAGATTGAGCTGCTACAAACAGGATTTCTCTTATGAGATCCTGTGCAGAGAGATGTCTAGAGATGTTCACACAGGAATATGGGCAGTACTGAGATGCTGAACCATGACAGAAAACATTACATTTCAAAACTGGCCACTGTTTCTGCTGGGTGTTTTTACAATATGCCTTGGTTTTTCTAGCTCTTTTTGCCCTATATCTGAGCACTTTAAGATGTGAATATATTTTTAGTCAAAATTTTTCCATGGGGTGGTGTTGAACTCCACATTATACAAATCTGAGAGCCTATAGTTTGATGCTGCACTACTTCAGCAGCAGCGCCAACATAAGCATCCCCTAATTCCCCCATCCCCTCTCCCACCACTCACTCACCCCTCAGCTGTGCCAGTTTCAATGCTGTGTGGGAAACAAATCGCAGAACGCATTCAGGTTAAAAATAGCTGAAAAAGAGAGAGAAAGAAATGAATTCCAGAACGTGGACTAACGTCCTACATGTATGTCCAAAGCTGACACAGCAAAACCTTTTTAGCTCAGATTCAATCTGTCTGTCCAGCTCCATCAATAATTTTTACCTGATTTCACATAGGGAAGGTAGAAGTTTCAAAAGCTATTGATTTCCTTCCTAAATTTTGTGCAAACTGATGGCTGGGTGAGGGATAGAGACCTCAGTTCAAGAACTGCAGCCAGCAGTCACCTGGCTAGTGAGTGTGTGCATGCTGGCTGGCCATGTATGCATTAGGTGGTCGTCCAGCATATACATATTTGCCTGCAGCCCAGTAAAGGGTCGTACAGCATACAGCAAGGCAAGAGTTGGGCTTGTTGCAATCATTTTATTTTAGAAGGAGAGGAGAGAAGGGAGGTGACTATAAAGCAATAGTCACAGACCCACAGGAAACCAAGAGCCATTAGTTCCACTGCTCGTGAAGCAGTTTGTTTCAAAGAAGCTTGAAATTCTACAAAATAAGGCCTCTTCTTCAAATGAGACAGTAAATCATACAATTTTGGAGGAAGCTGAGAGCTCAGCCTAACATTCCTGTTCAGACTTCAGCAACCACTTCTTCTTTTAGCACTCCAAACATTAGTGGAAACCACAGATACTGATTTCTTTCCCTTAGTCAAGTATCACATAAAGCCCTTATTTCTCCTGAACTCTTTAAAGCACTTGCTTAATCTCTGTTCCTACCTGCCTCCTTTCTAATCTATAAGAACTTGCCATGAGCTCTGCTCCATTCTCTTCTTTCGTATCCTTCATGCTTCCCCTTTGGCCAGTGAATGGCCTCAACTTTGGTAGAGGGTGGTATACAAAATATTCAGTGAATTGTGTGTGAAAATGATGAGTATTTCAGTGCAAACAAAATCTGGCTCTTCCCCACCTCTTGGCAGCAGGAAGAGATCTTGCCACTTTTGCTGACCTGCAGAGGGGACTAGGTAGAATGGGAGTCACAGAGTGGTGTGGGAGTCATGAGGCACCCTATGAGCTATGGCTGCAGTCCATGGACAGAAATGGAAGGGTCTTTATGTTTCTGTTCTCACACCTTCTTTTCAGCAGTCCTCCCAGCTGAGTCTTGCCATCAGCTCTCCAGCACTTGAGGGTGTGCCCTCTGCCATGCCCAGGAGACCGAGTGAGTACCGAGGGTTGCACATGCAGGATGCAAGTGGAGCTGTGCAGTTGCTTGCCTCTCTGCTTGGGAAGGGAGCAGTGGACTGTCTCTGAGTCAGAAGCAGACACTGTCCTTTGCAGAGAAAGCTTTCACCAGAACAAGTGTCTGATAGAAAGGTGTCTATTCCTATCATTTGTATGTCTCCCCAGTAACAGAAATTATCATTACCATAGGCAGGTCTTGGGCTTCTCCAGGTGGGAAAACAGAGGTTTTGGGCAACTAGGGATTTTCCTGGTGTGGGAAATCACTGGGTGGCAATAATTGAGTGTATTGGGCTCTGTGCCAGCCCTGTTGCAGACACTCAGGAACATTACTAGGAGTTGCACCCAGTGTGATCTGTTTGCAGATACTCCAGTCTCACCACAGGTATGGAGCAAGGTGTAATGGGAAAGACCTGAGATGGCTCCCAGGGAATTTGCATGCATTAATTCCCATGTCATTGCATACCTCTGAGTCTGCTCCAGTCTGCACACTGGGTTAGCTGCTAGAGTTCAGCTCAGCTCCTGGAAAAGAAGTGTCTTCCTAGACCTTCCACTTCCAGAACTAGTTTCTGTAGGAAATTTTTCCCCCCGCAAATGGAAGAATACAACCATTTTGCAAAGGTGACACTGGGGACCTGTAAAGGAGATCTAAAGCAGAAGCTAGGGCTGCCTTGTTGGAAAGGAGTGCTAAAAGGTCCCAACCCCTCTCCTCACCAGACACAGGAGAGTAGGAGATGCTGGTGAATCGCTACCAACATGGAGCAGCCTCATGCAGAGCGAAGCAGCCCTTACATTGCTGTAAGTGATGTTAGGATCTTACTTTATCCTTCGGCAACTACAAAATGTGGGGAAGTGGTGGCAGGGGAGAATGGTCAGAAAGCTGACAGAAACTGTGCAGTTGGTGTATCAAAGGTCCTTTTCCTCTCCTCCAGTCACATTTTAACAGTATTTTATTCTATGTGTCAGCAAACAACAAAATCATTACTGATAAAACTTGCCTGAAGCAACAAGACACATGTGAACAATAAAGCACTAAGAGCCACATTTTCAAAAGTGTGTGTGTGCAGAAACGTCTATTGTACAATGTATAAGCAGCATGTGGTCTGGATGTGGCAAGAAGCAACAGGAGAGGAAAAGGGGAACAGATGGAACCTGTATATGAGTGACAAGAGCGGAGGTAGGCTCAGATCAAGTTTTGTATTGTGCAGAGGCTGAGCTTTTGAAAAGCCTTAAATAATAACCACATTTTAAGGAGGATTGCACTAATGGGGCATGCAGATAAGTGCACTGAATGGTGGAACTGCAGAGGACACAGCAGTGGAGACAGTGATATACACAGAGCATATGAAAAGTTGGGTCTGACATGCTAGCCATGCGTACAATCAAAGGTGTGCACATTTCAGAAACATCAGCCTCCCTGAAACCTCAATGACTTAGCAATAAAACATCAGGAAACGATAAGTCAGGGTCAGAAAGGTCTGAGAATTCCACACAGCTGAAATAAAGATTGAGCAAGAGGAATTAGCATCAAGAAATCAGATTCAGATGTTTAAAGCTGATTGTCTGAACCAAGTTAATATAACGCACCATGTGTCACTTCAAAACGTTCGGAGCGTGCAGCTGGGAAGCCCTTCCCATGATTGTGAAATGCAGCAGCTCACTGTATCTGAGAAGGCTGGGGTAGACATGTCTGCCTGGACACAAGCAGGCTATAAACGATGAATTGGGATTACAGCCTTTACTGTCCCAGTTGAGTTTTACCAGTTCTCTGGGCCACTAGCACAGAAAACAAGCCCAGCAGCAAGGCTGTATGAAGCTCCTACCTTCACATATTCTAGACTTGCTCTCCCTCTCCATTCATCTCCCCATAGACTGAAAATGCTTGTGCTCTTCTATACAACAGCAAAGCACTCTGATGATCAGCACCCCTTGCTCTTACTTTCATTCTGTTTAAAAGAACACCTATTCAGCTATCCAGTCTTTCCAAGGAAAATGATCCTCTGTCCATTCCACCAAGTCTAGTGTTGGAATACATGGCTCTAGAAAATTATATTTACAAACCATCAATGCTATGGGACAATCACATTTTCATTCATCCTCACACAGGCACAGAAAGAAGCCTTTACCCGTATTAATGCAGACCAGCACAACAACCACCTCTGTGGGACATTGCAAGTCTGCAAAACTTGCACACTTTCAGTGCTAATTTTTTTATTCTCAGGGAGGTCTATATCATTCTACAGATATACATATCCTTCAGCCTAGCAAATGAACCCAAAAATCCAACAGTGTCCACATGAAAATCACACCTTGCAGAGAATGAGAATTCCATAGGGATGAGGGTTTTGCAGGATGGCAACTTGTTTGGTTTGTGGATTTGTTAAATTATATAGCTGGTCAGAGTGGCTCTTTCCTTTGACAAGATCAAACACTCATCAGTCCTTGGGTGAGAAACTAATTAATCAGAGATCAGTGTATATTCTATAACAATACTCCTCCATGCAATATCTGCTCATGGAGACCTGTTCTGGATTGGGGTGATGGTGTACATACAGAAATATTTGACAATACAAGTATTAGGTTTTCAGATCATAGATCTTTTCCCCTGCTCTATTCACATGCATTTTCATGGCAGCTGGACATGCATTATATAGTTACAGGCTAAAACTTTCTCTGGTACATCTCTGTGACACTTAAGACAAATGTGACACTGTGATTTATCTTGTGAACAAAACAGACCAGGGTGTGTTCTGTCCCCCATCAGCAAGCGGCACAGCAGAACTTTTATATATGGTAAGCTTCTCTCCCACAGCCACCCCCAAACCAAAAAGGGTGGCCAGCCTGAGGAACAGTGTCTCAGGGAGCGCTCAGAGACAAAGGGCAGAGCTGTGTCAGGGGTGCTCGAACCAAGGCCCTCTCCTGGGGCAGATACAGCCAAGACAAAGTCACTTCTTTCACTCTAACTCCAGTACTTGCTGATTTCAGACTATGTTAAATTCGGTGTCTTCTGTCACTTGAATCTGAAGTGCACAGCCTGGGTTTTCCACTCATGCTATGGGACATTGGTTGGGGTTTGCTCTGTTGCTGACAGCTTGAAATTTCCATTTGCAGCTCCTTCCTGTTTCCTTTTCAGACATGCATCATACAAACCCAGAGAGGCTGCACTAGTTTACCAAAATGGTGAGAAGAGAGGACATTCCTTACCACAATGAAACTTTTAAAGTGCCTATTCAACACTGAAGCAGCAGAGACAGACCTGGACAGGCATTTCCTGATGTCCTGTCAGGTGCCCGTAACCACATCCTGAGGATACATATCTGGGTGCCAATGGCTACCTGAAGTCCATGTCCAGAGCTTCCATCCTTCCTGGGATTCCACCCAGCATACTCAGACATCAGCACTTAGCGACTGGGAAGCATGCAAGGACACTGTTGCTGCCTCAAAGAGAGTTGGGTCATTTACTGCGAGTGGTGAAAGGGACTGTGTGTGTGCTGGGGTGGCATACATCTCATGTGTCCCCAGCATGGGAAGAAACCTCTAGGAGAAGTCTACTCCCATTTCGTAGGTAGACCCCATGGGAAGGCAGGACTTGCTGCCTAGAGCCCATACCTGCCCACAAGCCTCATGGTCCTGAGATGTCCTGGCCATATGGCACCTAACTATGTTTGGGGACCTCCAAGCCATACAGCACCTCACCATGCGTGGCAGAGAGCTGGTGGAGCTGTGGCACTGCTCCACCTTGCTGCATCAAGAGCTTTGGTTGCCTCCAGTAGTTTCTCACCCCACCCCATCAGCACAGAAAGTGAGTGGTGGCAGCCACATCACAAGGAGCAGGAGATGAGGTACCTAAAACAAGTGAGAGATTTTAACCCCCTTTACTTTCCTTTTGCTCCCCCATTTTGCACCTGCCATTAGAATGACCAAAATTATCCAGTGATATCATTCATCACCCATAGCAAAGCTCAGAACAGGTAAATTCCCCATGGAAATTACCTGAGCAAACAGGCTTGTCTCAATGCCTAGAAGAATATCTCTGACCACTTACTTTTCTCCCAGTCATTTTATCAAGAACTGAAGCTCATTGAATCCATGATTCACTCCCCACTTAGCACTGGCTGACTGTATTTTACATGCCTTGGGATAAGAATCATGTTATTCTTCGCTCAGGTCCAGGACAGCTCTGATGCGCACTGAAAATACCTCTGGCTTGTTACAATTAAAATTGTTCCAAATTTCATGGGAGAGGCATTTTCATGCATCGCCTTTTTTATGGAGGGCTTCAGCGGGAGTCCACCCAAAGCACCAGATCACCAACACAGAGAAATCAATAAATACCTTAGCATTGTGCTTTCGTTGCCTAAATTTGCATCAAGCTTGTTTACAGCCAGTGGGACAGGAAAAAAAAGTCATTTATAGTATGTGCTGTGCCACTGCTCGCCTGAATTTTAGGAGTCAGCAACTTTATGATAAACTCTTGACACAGCCTGCAGACACAGTTAAGAGTGTCTCTCTGCCTACTGCAGGAAGCTGGTCACTGTATCAAAGATCAAAGTTGCTCACACCAACGCAAGAACGTTATATACAAGCAAAGAGGAACTTCAAGTGCTTGGTTTTGGATGCGGGATTTTGCTGCTTTGCACGTATTGGTCTCTAAATTTGACTACAAACTGCTTGATTCAACTCAGAAAAAAGAAAAGAAAACACTTGCTGCAGCACCACCCAGATTACTCACAGGCTAATCCTCCTGTTGCCGGGACAAGATACTCTGTTATCAAGATGTTCGATATGACTTTGAAAAGATGGGTTTACCGAAAATTGTGAGACTTATTTAATGAGTGTAATGACCTTAAGTGGTTATGTTTTAAAAAGGCTAACAAAAGAGTACGTGACCTGAAAGAGGCATATATTGCAGAGAAGTAATTTCCCTCTGCTACATGTACAGTATCTGCAGAAAAGGCAAATGCTTATCAGGAACTGAAGCTCATCGAATCAGTTAACTGTTTCACAAAAATAAACTAAGAAAGGTTTTTTTTTAATACATCTCAAAAAATCACAGAGATAGACAGGACCTTTTCAGAAGTTGTTCTTGAAAACAAGTATTGCTGGGATAAAACACAGCTAGGAATTACTGTTAAGAAACTTCTAGTTGGCTCTGGCAGTTTTGATGCAAATCTAACTGCTGCTGGACTCACTGCTGCAGGACTGCTGTGGGAGGAAAGACTGGTAGGGGAACCCAACTGAGCATGTTTGTCCTCTTCCCTCTCCTCCACTATAGGATAGGAAATCTGAGAAAAGACAAATAAACCAGATTTTTAAATTGTTTTGGTGGCTCTAGTGAGCTCCTGCACACAAACAGGATTCATGAGCATTTTGGGTTGATTTCCTTTCAATTCTGCTTTTTCTGCATCCCTGTTCTGTTCTGGTTTACTATTCTCCAGCTCCCTGTACAAACAGGATCTTTCCTTAACAATGTCCTGCCACATCATCTTCCTTCCTTTGTATACAGGCTGATCCTGCCTGTTACACACCATGTGGCTTCCTAAGGCACCTCATTTCTCAATGCTAGCAAAAACAGGAACCAAAAGCAAAGCAGCAATAAAACAGTAAATTCTCACCATAGCTTAAAATGAAATCTTGAAAGTTTCCGATTCAAGATGACTTCTCTGTTAACGGATTTTTTTTTTCTAGTTTAGTGCTCTGCAGAATACGTGCAAATGAGGTGTTAGTACTATTTATCAGATTCAAATGCCTTTCCAGCAAGGTCTGCAACACTGGCTCATGCATTTCCTCCTTTTTCTGGTGTTAAAAAGTGAACTCAGCTGAGCAAAGTGCACATTGCTTCACTGTTCACCTCTTTTCTCCTGTCTTGTAAGGCTTTGCTGTCTGATTTTTGCTCCGGGGAGATTTGACAGCATGTCTGCAAGGACAAGAGAAAACCACAGGCCACAGTACATATTGCACAAATGCTGTTATTATTCTGAGGCCTGAAAAAACAAGGAAGGAAGCTTGAGGCTGGTGGTTTGGCAGGTGTGAGGCCTTTTTTACACAGACATCTGTTTTAAGTGGTAGCTCTGGGCTGGGGGGGTGAGCAGGGAACGCCTGTCACTCCCACCCCTTCTCTGTGTCACAGCACAAGGGGGTTTGGGCTCTTGATGAAGCGATATCAGCTACTTGCTCAATCTGTGCTTCAAGACTGTGCTCTCTCGTATTTGTGGGGCAGGGCTGCAAAGTAAAGTGATGCCTCCCTGCAAACTCCCTGAGACAGAGGTGCTGCTGCTGCCACACCAGCGTGCATGAAATGTATGGGGTTAGAGCACAAACCATGGGAACAACAACACATATGCTAAACTCAATGCAAAGACCTGATGAAAACCCTTTGGATGCTACCACGTACCCCACATCAAAGTGAATTTTTCTAATCCCACTAGATTATTTCTAGTGTTTTGGGTAACACTGCTAGTGATCCTATTACATTTTGAATGAACTGCTTAATTTGGCAGGATGTTACAGCACATTCTCCATGAAGCCTTGCACCATATTTGATAGAATTCATTAGTGTTTGATGGTTAATTATCTATGCAATAACATATCTCCACCTTAGAAACAATTTAGAAAGAAACTGCAGTTTTTAGGGCTGGATCCTGCTCTGCTAAACCACACGTGTAGGAAGGAAAAAAAAAAGGGTTTGTATAATATCCTTGCCAGTAGGGATTCTCTGGGACAAGTTAGTGTTGAGCCACATTGTTATTTTAAATGACAATAGGTTCTTTCTCCTGTAGTTCATGGCCAACTTTAATGAACATTTAGCAACTTAATTATTTTAAAGACTGATACTCCTCTGTTACAGATGGTTGATATTGGTCAGTGAATTCAGAAGTTACTGGGAGAAGGGCGGATATGCAGAAAAGCAAAGACTGAGATATATGCATGTAGCTGCCCTCATTTCCATTAGAAATCAAGCTGAAGCCATTTCAAGGTGAGGGACTGCGGTTAATCCCTCCCAACACAGTCAATAATATATATCAAAACACATCTCCTTGTCCACCGGCAAGGAGAGTCAAATAAGCACCACTTTCTTCTGGGCAGGAGAAGGGCTACAATTTCATGGCAACTGCTGGGCTTTATGGCTTCTTTGGAGGTTTTAAGCTGTGCTGTGCCATGCTGATGCGCCTTTATTTAGAACTGAGCAAGGGGTACGTGACATGGTGGGAGAACTCAGCTCCTGTCTTTGCTTCATGTTGCAAATGACAATGAAAACTACTGATGTCCACACCAGAATGGGCAAAATCCTGGCAAAATGAAAGACTAGGCAGCATTTTGACATTCTGGGAAAGGAAGACAGAATTCCTGACATGAAGCATCCTTCTGCCATGCTTAATATGGTCTCTAGAACTGCCATGCCATTTGTGTTGGTCACTTGTGAGAAGCACCACTGCAGTGCTCACAGAAATCTAATAAACTTTGGAGTTGGACTTCAAGAAAAAAATTGTTTTGTTCAGAGGATTAAAAGAAAAAATGAGAAAAGCAAAGACACACAAGAAAGCCTGATGCTCCAGCTTTGGCATCCTAATTTCTTTTTCTTTTTCCTATGTGACAAATATCAGCATGACAGCAAACAGAACACTCCCAGTTCACATGGCATCACAGCTTAACTGTGCTGGTAAGCGGTGAATCGACGCTTTGCTCTAGCATGACCCTAAATTGTACCATTAACATGTGGTTATTGTCAGAGAACACATTTGGTAGGAAATGGCACCTTGTTACTTCCCAGATTATCTGCTCTCTATGGGGTAAATATTTTAAACGTCATGCCGGGCTTTAGCAGAAACTTCCCTATTAAAGTAAATGGGATCTGAGAGAGGGTAAATGCAAGCAAGCAGTATAGGGATGTTAAACCCATAAATCTTCTGTGTCTTACGATTTGTGCTTTAATCGCTGACAAAAGACAAGTGTTTGCTGCCTTTGTAAGGTTCCTAAAGCACAAAGGGAGGGTGTGTGCTCAGCATTGCTTCCTGTAGCACTGACTGCAGTTACAGCATGACAGCCTGAAGCAGGAAGGCCATAGGGATTCCTCAGCTCCTCAGCGAAGGCTGCAGCTGCATCAACAGGAGGAATCTGGCTTTCAAGAGGAAAGAAGTCCAGTTCACTCTGTGCCGAAGTTACAGTGATTAAGTTAGTTTTGAAACAGCATCTACCTTTGAGCTAGGAAGTATTTTAGCCAACAGCTACCTTACAGGCACCTTCAAGGTTACTGAACACATATTAAGCAATTTTTCTGTAAATTTTGTCTTTTGTTCATATCAATCCCATCACAGGTGTGGTTGATAAATACCCCAGTTTACATAACAGCAAAGGCTGGGAAAGGCCCTTTCCTTAGGGTAGCTATCTTAAAACAAGTAACTTGAGTTTGAAAAAAAAAAAAGCCTGCTCCCTCCTGTAGGCATTGTTTCATGGTTTAATACAATAAATGTAGCCTACATGTGCACGATATGTCTGGCAGCACTCTTTGTTACTTCACTAGATGGCGTGTGGCCCTGCCTGGCAGGGGGGAGAGAAGGGAGAAGAATTAATTCCCTGTGTAACTGGTTGCGCTACTCTCCTGCCTCTGATGTGCCTTTAACAATGTGGGTCTACAAGCTAACATTTCAAGGGTGAGAACTGAATTTCCAGCGTGAGGAATAGGATGTCCAGCTGAAAACAGCTTCATTTGCAAAAAGCTGAAACTTTTGCCTGAAGAGTGCCCTTAAATCAGCAGTGGAGTAAGAATACAGGAAAAGAGGTTTATTAGACCAACCTCTTTCCTAGACAAAACATGCTTTCAGAGACACAAGTTCTTCAAATCTAAAACAAGCCTAAAGAAGAGCTTATGTGTCTGCTTTCTACAATGTGGGCAGCTGGTCTAATAAAAGACCTTATCTCTTCCTATAAATTCTGCCATGCTTATAGCCTCACACCATTACTGCTGCAACACTGCTGGAAAAACGTCCAAAACTTCATGTGGTTCTTCAAAAGGCAAGCCATAAGGTTAATTTGTGCTCTCACTTTCCCTGGTGTATACTGTGGCATAGCTGTCCTCTTTTGTTCTTCTATTAACTATTTATGCCTCCCACTTTGCAAAAGAACAAGATAGAGCTCTGCCCTGAGGCACTTCCTCTCCTGGGATAATGCAAAATCACCCTGTCGGGCATTCAAAGCACACGAGCAGTAAGAATCTGCTCCTCTCTTGCTTGGGGAAATAGGCCTTAAATCTTCAAGGTCTCAGACATGAATTGTGGAAGTAGCTGGACCCATTAAGGAGGTTACAGTCTCCCTAACACAAACACCGACAGTGAAGCTCGCCATGGCAAGGTTTGTCGGTGAGCACATCGGCTCTCTTGGCAGCTCAGGGGCTGTGTGGTTTCACAACTGGCCTAAGCTGACCTACACCTGGGCTCCTGCCAAAAGGCAGCTCTCCCCCTCTTGTCGACTCTTGTGCTCCTTTGGCTGTAGGGTCTGTGGCAGCAGGGGCTGATTGGTCTCGATACAATCCTCCCCTCCTGGTTTTTTTCCCTTTTGGTAGGATTAATTTTCATTCGGCTCAGTTTGCTAAATTGGCTGGTCGAATGGTTGGGTGGGCACTGGGGCTGGCACAAGGAGATGATCAGGGATGCCAAGCTGGAAAGTGCAAAATTGGCCTTTCTGCCAGCAGAGTGTGGGCTGAGCCACCGGGAGTCAGAGGGCTGTGCACCACACTGGGCTTCTGCAGTGCCCGGCAAACGGCCCCAAATGCTGTGGGAGGTCAGGGCAGGCCACTGCCTTAGGATGGGATGCAAACATTCCTCTGCTCCTTTGATCACAGAGAAAAGGGGTTTTAAAACCATCTGTTAAAGAATGGTGCCATGAGGAAAACACATCTGATATACATGCAAGTGAGGGGTTTTCCTGTGGTATTTAGGCCTGAGGTGTTTACTGTTTTACCATCCAGCTATGCACCCAACCTGCAAATGTGTTCAGTGCAACACATGCACCAGCTTTAACACCTGCTACACCATGGCTATAGTTACAACAGCAGCTTATACCCTGCCTCTGTCAGCCACCAGTGCCACAACATGGGCAACACTCTCTCCAAGGAACAAAATTATGTCCAAAATCAATTGTCTTCCTTTGTTGTTCACAGCTCATGGCTGTTCCTGACGGGAGAAAGTATTTAGTAGGTGCCTGCCTTGGGGGAGAGCATCTCATGAAGTGGCAGTGCTGCAGGTGCATGGGGAGATATGCAGAAAAGGACCTAGTGCTCACAACTGACTAGGGGAATCAGGCAAACACAGGTAACCACCTGAACAAGAAGCCCCCTGGCATTCTCTGAAGCAAGAGTTCATTCTTCTCTAGTGAGTCAGGTTTGTGTGGTCCCTGTAAAATAAAGCTACATGGTAAGACAAGTTCTGCCCGGGTTAAGCCTCAGCAGCCTCTCCACCAACCTTGCCTTGAAGCAAAGGATGTTTAAGATGATAATGGGAGAGGAAAACCAGGGTCATTGGGATGGTGTATAATCAGTTCTGAAGGAGAGTTGAGTCGCTACCCAACTTTCTTATGTATTTCTATGAAATGCACCTCCATTTCTTAGATCAGCTCACTCAGCTACCTCAGCCTCCAAGTGCAGTTGTCTTAGCTAACCCATTTCCCCATGCCATCACTAAAATTTAGTAAGTCAAAATATCTGAATGAACCCACAAAAAGCTGTGAGTCCTTACTCTATATATTCCAAATAGCCTATGCTTTAAAAATCACTGTATATGCAACACTTCTCTGCACACAGCCACAAGTATCCCCTCAGCTCAGCCTCCTGGTCCTGGGTCCCACTCTGCTATTCCTTCACTTGGTCCTGACAGGCTCACAGGGTTTAAACCTGTCTGTCAGTATATTGTGTTTGAATTCCAGAATTGTTCATGTATGTCTCCCCCTCTAGTAAACTTACAGTTACAAGTAAAGATCCCATTAAGAAATAACTGTTTGGGCTATAGAGAAATGCTGCCAACTACTGTAACAGGAAAACATTACAGCTCCCTTTTGCCCCCAAAATAACATTTTCTTGCTGTGGGTAAATAGGTATTCCAGTTCTTCTAGGAGCAGGAATCATGGCCCTCTCTTTCTCCAAAGGCAGCATAGAGTCCTCCATCCAAGAGAGAAGCTCATTGCCACAATGAATGTCCAGACAGCATCGGCCTCTGCCCAGGAGTGATGGTAGCAGAGGATGAGAACACCAGCAGAGAGGGACGTTCCAAGGAAGTCGCTCATGCACATGACAGAAGCTAAAAAAGCATTCACCACCAGAACATCACTCAAAGGACTTAATCTGGGCTCTTGTCTGCCTGGGAAGGGATCTTATTTGGTTTCTTCTCCTTCTACAGCGCATTCTGGAACCTATAATTCTAAAAGTGAGTGAATGTCTACAGTGACATGGACGGCATGTGAGGATCCAGAGCCCTGGGCTGTGTTTCATGCAGTGCCATTTCATTTCTGCATCTCCTTGCCTCTGCCATCTCGTCTAGTTTTATTTCCCCTGCTGCTCAGGAAGGTCACAGGGTCCTGGGCCATAAACCGTGTGTTCAGAGCACCTAGTGAACAACTAGGTTCCTTGAGCTGGGATTTCCAAGTACAAAATAAAATAACTGCAAACCAAGGAAAGTCACACCATTTATTAAACTCAATTATACCACAAAGAAAAAATAAACAGAAACCAAAATCAGAAGTTAGTCCTCCACATGTAGCCTGGTTTTAGTTTGTGTGAATGTTGCCCTGAGGACCTCTTTCCTCACCAACTGATCTTCCTGACATTATCAAGGTGTCAACCTGTAGTAATTTCCAAGCAGCTACTCAAGTTCCATTAGTATTGATCTACTTTGGGATGAACATTTGCCTCATAAGGCTTTAGTCTGCTTCCTGCCTCACTGTTCATCAGTGAGATAACACCTGAGAAACAACACTTGTGCTTAGAGCAAAAAACCAAGACAAGTGAATCCAGTCCCAGTTCTGCCACTGACAAGCGACAAATCCATGTCCCTTTTGTTTTCCCTTTTCCTATCCATAATGGGAGTAATACTGATATCTCTTATGGCAGAGGCACAACTACTTGTTTGTAGAACACTTTGAGATGATACAGCACATCTCAACAAGAGTACAAAGTGCTACGCGTGTTTCTGAAGTGTGTGATGTGTGTCCTAAACTAATCTGTTCTGACCTGACACTTTACACATCTGATCCCCTACCACAACTCTACTATAAAATGGAGGTGTTTGTGTTTTGGGCGAACTGTTTACTAAACATGAAACCACGAAGTTAAAAAAAAGACTTTCAAAAGAGCCTGCTTGTTTTTAAATCACTGCACATTGCAGATTTGAGATAATCTAAGAACAGCAAATTATGGCCACAAGAAGAGTTCATAGAAGATGCTCCAACCTTTCTATAGGTATGCATCATGTTAGTGCAATGTAGCCCAGACCTTTAAGGCTTCCAAGGGCCAAGAAGATGTGTAAGGTCTTTTGATCATGACACCAGTATGAACAAGTGAGTTACATAACTGATAATAACTAGTCACACCTTGGTAGGCATAAAAGCATTTATTTTCTTGCCACCTAGAAATATGACAATGGATTATACCTGCTTCTTTCAAGTCTTGCTGCAAAATGCGCTTTGTCTGTGAATGCTCATCCAACAACAAAGGATGTACTGTAGAAGGGTACAGGCTCTGAATTCCTACTGTAAGGCCCCGAGTCTGAGGCTGCAGGTTGCCACTGTCAGCAACAAAACTCATTTAAGGTATACCCAGCCCCCTTCATAGTCCAGGCTGTGCATTGCCATGTATTGCTGAACTGGATCTCCATCACATTTTTTGTCCTCTGCATCACTTCACCAAAGTGAGAGGATCTCCAGCACAAAGCAGGACAGGTCTGGGATAGGTGTATTTGAGCAGGTCGTTGGCGCTGTCTCCTCTTCAACATTGTGGAGTGCCACGCAGAGTGCATTGATACTTATCACTGACACGGCAGAGACCATGGGGCACTTCCACACAGATCCTGGGCAGAGAGTCCAATTCCCCCTCTCTAGGTCTTCTGGACATACAGAAAAAGTGTATCATGTTCCTAGCAGACAGTGATGAATCAGGAAATGTCTTAAATATGTATCTAGCCCTGCACCATGCAATACTAGAGCCACAGCTGTCTGCAGCACACTGAGATACGCATGTCCTCTGCTCGTCCAGAACTGCCCCATATTTTGTCTGCACATTACAGCTCAGCCTCTCCAGGGAATGCTGTGTTTGCTGTTACATTTGCACACCAGCCAGCGCTTTTCTTCCTGGTCTATGAATGGTGCGTCCAGAAATTTACTGCTATGCTGGTGCCTTTCAGAGAAGATAATGCTGTCCTTTTCCCTGCTGTTTATTTTAACCCTAATTTCTGACAAACAAAGGGGATAAATTCTGGGAAATTTACCAACAACCAAGAGCAGGGTGAGCAGGATAGCTTTACAATATGTACAGCACTGTGTGTATGGCTCAACAAAGCCTTCTATACTGGGCAGCTCACTCACACCAGGCCTTTAGACTGATGCATCAGTGATAAGAGCAACAAACCTTCTCTGTTCCGCAAATTGCAGCCAGAAATCATAAAACTTCCAAACTAGTGACACAACAACCACATGGAAAGCCTATGACATCAAATACATGAAAGGAGTGCCTCAGGACTTTGAGAAGGAATTGAATACCTTCAGCACAGAATGGGTAATCCTCAGGGGACTATTAAAAAATCAGTGCATAGTTATGCCTACTAGTTTAGTTTTGTCGGTCAACAGAGACATCAAAAGTTTGTACAGATAAAGTTTTCTCAGGTATATAAGAGCAGAGCAAGATTCTTCTTTTTGATAAGTGACTTGACTCTGCCCTTGGGGCAGGAATCCTTCAGAGATCTCTTGGGGTTTCTTTTGTCATTTGATGGGTTTGCCTCTGACATACGAAATCATGTGAATAGATGGCTGAGGCAGGGCAGTAATACCAGATGCAGTTAGGATGTGTGTGGTAGGGTTTATTTCATGCCAGAGCCATAACATACAGCATGCTTTCTCTACCTACAGTACAGCCCCAGGTGCTCTTGCTCCAGGACCCAGGTGGAGATCATGGGTAATTTATCCCTCAATTCCCTCACACATGCAGAGCTCAGTACTGCAACCTGCACTGCCCTGGGGATGCCCGAGAGACAGACTGGGCTATTACTTTGCATATAAAGCATCCTGGCCCTTCCTCATGTTGCTTCCTTCCCTCCACCAGCCTCCTTCATTTCCATTCTGCAGTGTCCCCCATCCATCCCCTCTCTCCTTACCACTAGCTGCCCCTCAGCCCCAAAACCTGGTTAGAGCACTGATATAGACAGTGCCAGCATTGTCAGCACAATGAAGAGGAACAGTGGCAAGAAAGATGGAAGAGGCTACAATAAGGTAAATACTCTGCACCCTCTAGCCCTCTTATTACTGTTGGGACATAAGCTAAACTGTTGCAGCCAATTCACCTTAGTCTTAGATACATGTTGTGTGAAGCCAGGGCCTGAACACAGCAGAGAAACTCTGATATGTAGTGTGTACTGGGGCAATGCCAGTTATGTGGGCAGAGTTCATTGAACAACTGTAGATGTTTAAACGGTAGGTGTCCATTTAGGACTTAGTCACCCTAGCATTCCATTTTAAGTCAGAGAGAACAGATGCTTTTGGCATATGATAGAAATTTATGCTCAGTTGAGCTAAATTGTGTCTCATGAGCTTCTGCTTCTCCCTGCTGACAATACATGGAGTCAAGCACGACTAGCTCATAGGTACAACACACACCAAGTGATGGGTGAGATCAATCACATTTTGTACAGCTTAGTTCTGACACAGGGATGTTACATATTATGGGGCTGCTAGAAGGGAGCTTCGTAGGGTGCCTGGTGGGGCACATTCTGGCATGTAACTGCAGAGGCCAGGGAGCCAGATGCAGAGGAACAGAGAGACACAGTGACAGACACAGCAAAACCCTTTGGGAACGTGGCTGCTGAAGCAACCATGACTTCATTAGACTTGCTCAAGATGCCCTCTAGCCTAGACCTTTCACCTCATTTAATGGTTTCTTGGCCTCAATCCCTTACAATTCTGAAATGAAAAAAAAAATTCTCTTTTGACTCCTGTTTTCAAGACAGGGCTGTTTGATTTGGAACACTGCATTGAAGTCTGTGCTACTGATTGATTTCAGGTTTATTATATTTTCCCCTTTGAAACATGCTACAGTAAAAAACCCCTACTTTGTCGTTTTTCATGTAACCCCCCCCTCTTTTTTTTTTTTTCAATCTTAGCAAATGCTCAGTCTTTTCCACTTCAATAGCTTGAAATTTTCCCCTGGGAGCCCTAAGCTCTTTAAATATTTTTAGGTTGCCAGATTTCTTATGTTCTCTCTCCAGGAAGCCAATTTTGTTTCTAAGCTCTTGAGAGTAGTCCAGCTTCATCTTTTGCGCACTCACTGCATCACAATAAAATGCTGCCTAATTGCTGCCTCAGCTGAGTCCCAAAGGTGCTGGAGTTTGTCTCTAGGCTACAGTTATAGACAATAAACTCTTCTCAGACCGGAGTTAAGCCTTTTTATTATTTAAATCTGAGTCATGTAAAATTAGTTTACTAGCAAGTTACCCACAAAGATCTAGTATGGAAAGAAACTCCCTCATATTGTTTTCCAACACAATGAGAGGATGATCAGATATAAAGATTTGTGAGTGGCTTGTAATACAAGATGTACATAGAAAGACCAATACTTAATTTAGCCAAAAAGACACGAGAATGTTTCTGTGAGCCTAGAAGTTACTCTCAGACCTCCTCTGTTTGGTGTTCTTTACCTTCAAATTGAAACTGGTGGTATGAAAAACACAGCAACTTTCCTCTAGCTTATCCATAGCCTGAAATACCTATGAAAGAGGAAAAGTAGCTGAAGATAACAAATGCCAGATGTGCAAAAGCTTTCTGTTCTCAGTCTAGCGCAACAGCGAGAGGACTTAGTGAGCATTTTGCTAGAAAATAAGCAAGAGTATACTAAAACTAGATGGCTGCACCCCCATCAAGCTTGAGAATACCCGTGCAGCAAGGTATAAATGGACAATACAGGAAGTGAGAATGAACACATGCTCTTTCTCTCATCAGCACCATATTCAGCTATCCTCAACAGCAGAAGCAGACATCCATACATGGCATTTTCTCCCTTTGTGTTCCTTTTTGTAATCTGTATTTTAAAGTGCTTATATTTCTGTAGTACAATATGGCTTCTGATGAAAGTGCATACTTTTGATGAAAATGCATACAGACATTACAGTAAAAAGACTTATTGATCATTCTTTTAAGACCCTAATTCCTTAAGACAACAGTTTCTTTGGGTGCATCTGGTGCTGTGTGCCCAAATCCACAGTCTTAACTAAGCAAAAATGAAGCTGGAAGAGACTGTTAGATTGACTCAAAATGGTTAGACTGTCCTTTAATTAAAAAGGTCAGACATGGCAGTAGACAACTGACATAGCCTTTGTGGTGGTGTCTCTGTGATTGCACACTTGCAACCTGGGACATTCATGAGCAAGGACAGCTGATCCAAAGGGCTCTTCATGTATGGCTCCTTTTGTCAGCACAGAGTGCATGCAGGCAGATGCATCTATCTGCACTGACTGCAAGGAGGCTGCTAACCACACACCACACACTCACTGTGCAGACCTCCTCCTGTTGCTGGGGTCCCTCATTCCTCATTTATGTTTGCCTTGATCACTTACTGAGAGCGAAATGGCAGACATGGCGTGGACTGCAGAACCTTCATTACTAACGGTGATGCAGAAGACAGGAAGGATGGACAGGTCTGAAGTCGATTTTGGCAGGGAGCAGCTAGAAAAGCTAGGACCTTTCAGCCTTATTCAGATCAATGGGAATTTTGCCACCAATGTCAGTGGGATGAAGATTTCGTTCCACATCTGCCTGTAATCTGAGAACATGTATTCTGCAAGTCCTGGAGACTGGGTGAAAACGGGACCCCACAGAGTTCATCTCAGATTCACTGCAGAAATAAAACTACATGGATTCTTTGTGCCCCTTTTAGTTATCTGTAAAACAAGTATGATAATGCTTTGAGTGCTAAACAATACAAGGTGTGTAGGAAGACACAGTATCTTTTATTAGGCCAACTGAAATAGTTGGGGAAAAACAGACAAGCTTTCAGGCTTGTCTGAAATGCTTTGAGATGCTCTGATGAAAGGTTTTTGAGCTGTGCAAGTGATCATTAAATTACATTCTTCCTCTCTCTGGAAATGATTTAGTGATATTTCAAAGGAAAGATACTGTACAGAAATAACTGATTTCTATTGCAAGTGCTGTCTGGAGCTAAATATCTTCTTTCCTCTCTCTTTATGAACTAATCTAAAGAAAAATATGTTTTAAATTAGCACGCTAAGAACAATTTTGTGGTATAATGTATAGTTCTGTGAAGTGTTCTGTGTTAAGCATAACCACAAGATCCTTAAACATATTTCAGTATGCTCAAAAAAAAAAAAAGGCTGGATTTCTGTTTAACACTTTGCGGAAATTATGAAGTTATCACTGTGAAGAAATTAGCATAGAACGTCAATGAAATTGGCAAGTAAAGAAAAAAAAAGGCAGATATGAGTAAAAAACTACATTACACTTGTAAACATTGGCTAACAAGCCCAGACTATTACAATAGAGTGTGGACATCATGCATTCGAAAGCTGTGAGCCAGTTAGTATCCATAAAAGAGCGACAGAAACAATGAAACTTAACCCTCTCCAGGAAGGACAAAATGAGCTGAGAATGCTCACTTGAAATTAGACAGGGGTGAGAGACCAACACCATTACGATATCACAGTTGTGAGTGCAGCAAGATATATCATTGCCATCATGGAGTCAGTGGGCCACTGAGGTTACTGTGGGCCATGAAGGGGTAGGTGAGGGAAAGTTTAACTCTACATAAATCCTACTAGTACCAGTTTACTAGTACTATAGTTCAGTGTCAAGACATAAATGATGTCAAGAACAGAGAAAACTGGGGGTAGAGGAGTATGTCTTTGAATATGTGAAAAGTACTTGCAAAGAAGGATGAAATAAATTTGTGTCTATTAGAACAAGAAGAAATTGGGGTAAGTTGCAGCAAAGCAGATTGACATTAAACCACTCAATAACTGTCCAGGATTAAGAAAAAGTAAGCATTGGCAGAGATTGCCTAGAGAAAGGGTGAAACTTTATCACTGGAACATGAGAAAAATGGCTTAAGTAAATGTAATCAAAAGCTTCACTATTGATGATCGTTCACTGAGGCAGAGAATAAACCTGGAGATTCATCTGAGAAAGGTTACAATGTGTGACCAGGTCTTCCTAGATGTGTTCTCTTTTTCCTGCCTGGAAGATGTTGTTGAAGATTTTCTGTTTGTGTGAGATTTTGAGATGCACTCCTCTGAAAATATTTGTTTGAGAGAGGAGGGGCCATTGATCTTCTTAGGTCCCTGTTCCTCTTTCTGCTGATCACAGATGCAGTCACAGATGACTGGCTTGGTATGAACACCGACTTACTCAATCCGCAAAGTCAGATGAGACAATTACTATCCTTAATGACAATTTTTGTCCTTTCTAATATATTTCTAGATATAACACTCAAATCTTCATTACTCATTCCAACTATAATTACTTGTTGTGCCTATATGAGGTGGCACCCATAACACATAATCATAATGTTATTTACTGCCCTGCATTAGTAATTTTATCACATTATATTTAGATGCCATATGGTGTGATGGAGAATGCAATGAATGTTTCCTATGCAGTGGATAGAAAGCTCCTAGACAACAATTAATATAATCTATTCCACTTTTGCATTGCTACTAAGAATATCACTGAAGTATAAGATCTCACGAAGGAAAATTCTATTTTTAGATCTAAGACCCAGCCAAAACTCTGCTGAGTTGCAGGTATAGCTACTAGCTAGGATTATAAGTGGCTTTATTTCAGCAGTATGTATGAAAGAATAAGGTGCTTCTGATATATGGTATCAAGCACTTCTGTTTTCATAGTCTATATACAATAACACATGTGCTCAGCTAATCTATATGAATCTGTGTGTTTATATTGTGCTCATCCCCCTATAGGACTAGAACTGGGCACTTTATGTCTACACTGTTTCCCACACTGAGGTCATGGGAGGAAGTCTGAGCACCCAGCTGTCCCCTCTGCTTAATTGTTAGCTCTGTCCTTGGGGACCTGTTCAGGTACATCCTATGCATTCACGATAAGGCATGGATTCCCCCCAAACAGCAAGGCCAAGTACATTATATTTAGCTCCCTCAGACCCATGTTGTCTTTCAATACTATTCCCACAGGCTCCACACTCTTGAGAGTGCAGAGGAGGGACACCACAAGGTATGTAAATGTGAGAGAGATCCAGGGTACAAGGCTAGGTGGCATGGACAGAGCAATCTGTAGTAGCCCTAAGCATCCTGGGTGTGAGTCAGCATGCATCCCTGAGCCTTGGGATGGAAAACTGCTCTCTCTCTTCTGTGGATATGCACTTTAGAGTGCGGATACACACTTGCAAATAACTTCACAGGCTGTCTGTCCTCATCATCCAGCACTGCTCTGAATAGTGGTGCTGAAGACTGCTTTCATCAGATAAAAAGGTCCCAAAGACTGTCTCAGTAGGAGGGGAATTTTTTAGTATATCACCAAAACAGAAGCCCAGAATAAAAGTGGTAAAAGGACAAGGAGAAACCGCACATGATCACCTTTCCCATCCTGAGAAATCTGTAGAATATTATTCTCCTGTGCTCTTGGAACAGCTTTTTAAATATCCTTTGTTCTTCTTTTGTAACTGTAATTATGGAAACCTCAATCTTATTATATGCACAAGTACCCTCAACATACATGTATTTCACTGTAAAAGAATGTGAAGAGTTAAGGCTCTGTACAGATTTTGGCTGGCATAAAGCTAATTTTCTTCACAGTAGCTGGTATGGGGCAGTGTTTTGGATTTATGCTGGAAACAGTAGTAACACAGGTATGTTTTTGTTACTGCCAAGCTCTGCTTCCACAGCATCAAATTCTCTTCTGCCTCTCACAGCACCCTGCCAGCGAGTGGGCTGGGGGTGCACGTGGAGTTGGGAGGAGACACAGCTGAGACAGCTGACACCAGCTGACCAAAGGGTTATCCCATACCATATGGTGTCATGCTCAGCTTATAAAGCTGGGGGAAGAAGGAGGAATGGGGAATGTTCAGAGGGATGACATTTATCTTCCCAAGTAATTGTTAAGCGTGATGGAACCTGGCATTCCTGGGAGATGGCTGAACACCTGCCTGCCTGTGGGAAGTTGTGAATGAATTCTTTAATTTTCTTTGCTTGCTTGTGTGGCTTTTGCATTACCTATTAAACTATCTTCATTTCAGCCATGAGTTTTCTCACTTTTATCCTTCTAGTTCTCCCAACCCACTGGGCAAGGAGTGAGTGAGTAGCTGCGTTAAGTCTGAGCTGCCTACTGGGGTTAAACCTCAACAGGCTCATTTCTAACTTCATTACATGTAAAAATGCACTGAACGTGAAAATTAAATGCAACATTTCCCCTCTCCTTTTTTTTTTATTTTAAAGTGATACGAAAAATTATTTGAATGAGGGAATGCACGCAGGAAGCCACCAGTAGGTTTAACTCCAGCTTAGCATATTTAGTTTATCTTCAGCTGTGCTTCCTTGTGGATTTTAGCTTCTTCCTTACTTGATTCTTTCGGTATGTTTTCATTCTTACTGTCATGGAGAAGGACCAGAAAGAGGTGAGTACTTTAGCTAAAAGAAGCAATTAGGTAGGTCAAGCTATGGAAGGTCACAGATAAACATAATTAAGCAATCTCTTCACAGGTTATTATATTATTATTATATTATTATATTATTATATTATTATTATATTATATTATTATATACCTGATGACTACTGAACTTTAAAAAGCAGCACAGGATGCCATGCAAGACTTAGTAACTAATAAAAACTACTAATAGTTCTCTCACCTCCTTAGATTTGTGGCTGGAATTTCTAATATATATTTGTTTTAAAAGAACACTGTGTTATAACAGGACAGTCAATTCTGTAACAACATGAAATACCTTAACTGCCAGGGCCTGGAAAAGTGTCCTGGTGGTGATCACCAATGGCATCAAGTCTCTCTGAACTGGAGTGATGTTTAATAATCAGAAAATGAAGCTTTAGTGACATATTAACAGCTGAGGCTGGGTGGTTTCAGAGGTTAGCACACAAGGCAATTGAATGTCACTTCTTGTAACCAGCAGTGCTCTATGTACAAGGAGCAGCCGTGCAGCCTGGAGGTGGGATTCAGCTGGCCAAATCTAGATATTTTATATCTAATATGAGTATCTCTTCCAAGTCATATGAAGTATCCAGAAGGCATTACCAGATTTTTTATTTGTTTTTGAAGACAACCAGTTTACGAGCAGGTGCCTGCACTGTAAACCATTAAAGTAAGCTATGTTGCACCTATGTCTGTTGAAACATTAGCAGCCCTTGGCTGACGGGTGGGCAACTTCTTGAGCTACTCAAACTTTATTGCAGCTGCTCTATATTAGTGGCAACACTACGCTCCTAGGCTTATTTATAAAGCTTAGCATACCTTTTCATGGTACATTTGTAAACACCATAAATTATTTTGCTTAAATTATTTTGCTTAAATTATGGTCATTTTTTACATGGATAACAAAGATCCATCGCTAGACTATATCTTTCTTACAATGATGCAAATCATAATAAACTTCTATTACATTTGTGAAACTATAATGGTATAAAAATCACGTGTTTGAACAGAATGATGTTGAGGTACAAGACTCAGTCTCCTTACATCCTAAAGCTAAACATAACATTTTCTTGGTGGCACACTTGGCAAATAGGTCCCTGAGTTCAACAATGCATTTCTGTGCCTGGCTGAAGCTCATCCTTTCCTCAGACGTGCTTGACTTGTATACAAGGTCATGCAGTAAACAAAATCAGAGACATGACCTAGGTTAAAAGTTACACCTTCTTTTGCAGGGTTCCTTTTAACCCAGATGATTTCACCAACCTAGTTGGCAGGGTCACCACATCAACAGCTGTTCTCGCACAAGCAACAAAGCGATACATAAAGTAGAAGGCAAGAACGAATGCTGAGGGGTGGAGACCAGTTAAGTCGGTCTAGTTGCCAACAAAAAGATGCAAAGAATAGCACAGACTGGCATTCGAAGTTGAAGAGGCTCCTGTAGATGATAATTCAGAGCAGAAGCCTAACTAACAGTCTGAACTGCTCTCTGGAGGAGCCTCTCTGATTCCTTCAACTGTGCAAGGCATCTAGGGAGACAAGACTCCTAATTTAGGCATCTAAGTTAGATGTTTAAACGTAGGCAGTGAATATTGCCCCTGAGAATGTGAATGGGATAATAGGTTAAAACATGTTCAACTGAAGTTGTGATACCAATGTCTGTTCTTTTATGAGACACTGTTCTTTGTGCCACTGATCCTCTACTGACACAATCATGTTTCTCATTTATTAGATAAATGAACAACATTAACAAAACGCACATTGTTCAACTCCAGTCCAGATTTTGAAGTTAAAAAAAGATACCCAATTTTACTCTCAAAATGCAAACCAGATTAAATTGTTCACATGGCAACCACTGCTAGTTCCCTGTAGTAATCACGTTGGGGACCAAAAAGGGAAAAGAAATTCCTCACAGTGATCACAGCATATATTTAACTTTCTTGCTCTCCTTAAATGTTTTTTAAGTGTTCAATTAGGAACTTTGATCTGTAATTACATCTTGCCATATACTACATTGCTCCTACCTATTCAGAACTTTGTACATATTCAGTGATAGGGATTTAAGAAGTTATTGATAACGTCACAGCAGAGGCTGTGAAGTTGTTCTTTCAACGCATATGCATGGCTTTCCTCTTGTCCTGCAAAATCCTGATACTTAGGCACACACCAGAACACAAATTTTCAGTGCATCTTTCTCCAATGTAACCACCCTCACTGCCATTGATCACAGCACTATTCAAAAGGCTATTTCAGATAGTTCTGGAAGGACTACCAATATGTTATGGAATTCTCTTTAAATGTGTCTCTTTTCTGTCCCAGATGAATATGTTTGCAGGAACGGATTGTTAATAAAAATTTATTTTCTAATATCTCACACTGCAGAACTGGAACTAACATGCCTAAGAAGTCAAAAATCCTTGTCAAGCCATTAATATGTATGAGACTGTGTTTTGTTTATTCTAGTGGTTTGGACATCTAAACAGTGTATGCAAAAAGCTGCCCAACAGCTCCCTTATTTGAAACTGCCACTGTTAAGTCAAAAAAATACCTACAGGAGAATAAGAATAATATATACCAGCATGACTTAAAATTAATGGCCATGCCTGACTTAACAGGCTCAACTGATGTAACTGGTTCAAACTATCAAAGCCCAGTATCCTATGGTTTTGTGTCCATTTCCACTTAGCCCTCATCCCTTTAATAAAGCTGCCTATGGATCATACACGGTATTGTAACTGTGCACAGAAGTAGGTACTGCAGGTAGCCCTAAACGGGGAGCCGTCAGTCATTTCACACAGGCAGACTGGGCAGCTTGACTTGTGCTCAGCAGAGGCACCAGCTGTGTCCATTTTTTCTACTGTGCTACTTCCTACAAAACTAGAAGGAACTCAGGCCACCATATTTTTGCAAATGCAGTAGAAACTGGCCAGTGTAAGAACTGGTGAAGTTCAAAATTTTTGCAATGGGACAGACAGTGTGCCACTCCAGAAATGTCACATCTTTAGAAAAATAGCTTAAAATTCACACTGTACTCTGAAAGAGTTATACTGCCAAACAAAAGTGCATCATGAGAGATTTTCTCTCAGCTCTCAACCCCAGCAGACAGATTAAGGGAACTTTGCCACTTGATATTGTCTAGTGCTCTGCCACAGGACTGAGATGCTGTGAAGAAACTTCTTTCCGTGTTCAGGTTTTCACTTAACAGTTGCTGACACACAGCTCCCTGGGCCTGACTCTACTTTCTCTCACATTTCTGCCCAAGTCTTCCTCTCTGTTTGGACTTCAGTAAGCTACTTTCTTATTTCTTCTCCAAAGCATAACACTCCAACATATGCAAAATGCTTCTGCATGTTACGTATACACAGAAAAGAAACACAATACCCTAGTTCCTGTTAATTCTTCTAATTTCTGTCTGCAGACTCAAAGCAGAACAGGCGGGGGGTTTTTTTTCAATGTACTGTGGGCTTGCTCCAACCCATTTCAAAGATCTGTCTTCTCTTCCACCTGTGTTTTCCATTAATGTGACACCTGTTCCTTAGCTTGTTCCTTGTCATTTTAATCAACCAACTCAAAGCTGCTGTGACAGCTTTCCCTTGCTATGGCTCTAACAATACAACAAACATATTGGGTAGGAATCCTCTCATCTACCTTTAGGCATCTACAGTGCACACACTTATATTTATGCTGATCAGCCACATCAGCTATAAGCACTGGAAAAAAACATTCAGGGCATGACAAACAGTTTTGACAAACAGTTCATGTTGGTCAAAACAGGAACTGTATCATCAAAGTATCACTCTGTCTCTCTCTCACTTAAGAAAGCTAACTCAGAGGCGGAGACCTACAAGACAGATGTCGACATTGACCAGATAAACAAAAACATCCTTGTCCATTCCTATTCTCACTTTCTGACTTAATTGAAATCCCATTTGAGAATCAACTGCTTTCTATTAAACTGTTCTCTATGAACAATTCACAGCACTTTGAGATGTGCCTTATGGGAAAGATGTTGATTAATATTTCTGTGCTGCTACTCCATCACAATTTCTCAAGGTTCAGACTTTGAGGTTCTTTCCTAGGAGAGAAACTGGCGGATATGTCACACTGATAAATACCATAACATAAAAGTATCTATGCAGAAGAACAATTACTTTGTGTGTATGAAAATTAACAGTCTACTGATGCCTTTACTGACTTGTGCATAACTTCCCTTGGAAGGTTAATGCCCATGAATATGTAACATGCACCTTCTTTTTCCCATTGCTTCCCTATTGTTTTTCACTTTCCATTATTACAGCATTTCTCCACACAGCCTGTAAGACCTTTGGCAAAGAGTTATGTTTGCATGTGAGCATTAAAGATTATTATGAAGGCACAATAATTCCTATAGTCTGGTTAAATGCAATTGCAAGGGGTAGGCAAGACAAAGGCAAAGGGCAGTTCATAATTCACAGACTTCTCACATGTTTTCAACTTTCTCCTGCAGAAGTTTGTGTGTGGGAGGAGGTTACAAATGAAGCTCTCTGCTGCTTTGTGCTAAAAACCTGTGTCAGCCCTCAAGTCGCTGGAATTTATATAGTGATAACCAAATCAATTCAGAAACCAGTTTTGTTAATCTGACACAGGCCTTAAGAGTGTACAGCTTTAAACTTCTCTGACAGTGTCTGCAATTACTCTGGCTGAAGAGACACTTCTGAACCAAACCTAATGTTCATGGCAAAAGAGTTACATTAATTTATATCAGCTCCTGATTGAACTGACTAGAATAAATCAGAGTAAGAGGGCACACAATCAGCTCTGCTGGCAGATTTGCAGATTGCTGGAAAGGGGCAGGATAAGTCCCTGGGGTCTGGCTGTGAGTAATGCTCTCCTACACCTCATGGCTGGATCCTGCCTAACCACAGTTGCTGACACCCACCAACATCACATCTTATCCAGAGCTGGTAGATTTAAAGCCTCTATCCAAAAATAAAAGATGTAAGCCATGAGAATATACTCATAGTAGAACAAGCTTCAATGGCTTAAGGTGTCACACCCCTCCCAGAAATTTCTTACCTTCTCTTTGCCTGAGATTACTGCCTCACAGCACAGTCAGTGGAATAAAATGCATGCATTAGAGCCAGCTGCTTCAATACAAGGTCCAGCAAGTTAGCTTAAACTGCTCCCAAACATGACTTTAACACCATATTTTTTAATAAAACAGATTAGAAACATTAGTGTTTTCCAATCCAGGGACTACTGTGAAGGCAGAAACCTTCAGTAAGGAGGCAGAATAGATGGTCAGGGTAGGGGTATTTTTTGCACCACTGCAGCCAGATTTAATGGAGTCTGACCACTGCAGCAGGAAAGGCTATGAAATTTTCATGCTCACAGCTGTCATTCATCTGCCTTATTAACAGGTTTATGAACTTCTGATTGTCTGGCTGGACTAGATGACCTCCTGAGGTCCCCTCCAACCTGAATTATCCTAACGTGCATGGCTAGGAAACTGGAGACACAGTTCTCTTCCTCCCAACCCAATTACTTAGCATATCTTGGCAAACTGTGTAGACCCATGCACACTAAAATTTCCCTCCGAGGGGTCCCACTAGGTTGACACTGGTATTGCTCTGGTGTTGAGCAACTGCTTTTCAAAGGGAGGTCAGCAGTAGTATGGGTACCCTCTGCTATGAGGAAGCAGCCCTGCTCAACTCAAGCGTTACTAAAAAAAGGGATGGGGGAAAAAAATCACCAACCAAACAGAGATTATGACCAAACAATTTCCTAGCTGGGGGATACAATCCTCACACAAAGCAGTTAATGAGCTGCCTTATGTGATAAGAGGCACATAGACTAGTGTGAAGGGATGTTATGGCAGTGTTGGGAACAGGCTGATTATCATCTGCTCTCCCCAAGAAACACTGAACTCTGCAAGGTCTGCAAAGCATCTATGCTTTTGGGTATGTGAAAAAACAGCAGGAATTGATGTCATGGGCAGGCAAGTTTGAAGAAATCTGGAAAAGGGGGAAGCCAGAGTTGCAGCTGTTATGAATTCATCACGATTTTGGCCCCAGTTCTAAAATAATCACAAAGACATAAGAATCTCCACATGATTTTGAGGGAAGGAAGATCTGTAGATACACGAGTGACACATTCATACATGCTGTATTGTTTAAGAGGCATACTGAGCCTTTAGTTTCAATCCCTGCTCTTTCACTTCTGTCAGTTAACATTTTTGAGAACCTTATTGTGAGATACAACCTCATGCTGCTACCTTAAAGTGACTATAACAGACATTTTCTGGAGAAATCACGTACTACTATTGGGAGTGTTCGCAAGATCATCATCACTGGGACACTCTCAGAGCTGTCACAGGGCAGTCCAGCAGCAAAGACTTGCTGCAGTGGTGTAGCTGCATATAGATCAGCTTGGATCCACTGGGATCTCAGTTGACTGTTCCTGCCTCCACATCTACTCTGCCTTCCTCTGCGGTAGCTCAGCAGGCTCAGCTAATGAACGAACTTCATCCAGCTGAACTTGGGTAACTTTTTGGAGGGGCATAACTGCCTCTACACCAGATCAGATCCCAGGCTTGCCTTGCCAGATGGCAACATCAGTGTTATTGTGGTGTAAATAACAAACAGGAAGGCATGGTCATGATCAGAGAGGAATGCAGGATTGCCCTTTTTGGTGGCAATACAGACACAAGCTGGCTTGCATTAACTGTGAAATTACATCCTTAGAAAGGTTTATAACTGCACAGCTCCCCTTGCAGGAGACCAGGCTGCTCATAATAACCATGAGCTGCACACTTCAGAAACACCAGGTACATTGATCCCTAGCAGACAGCACAGACTGGGTGGTGCCACACTGTGAGGCTGCCTGTGATCACCAGGTACCCCTCTGGTCCAGGAACAGGGCAAATACCCAAACCTGTTCCTTTACTGTACTACAAAAGCAATTAAACCGTTATAGCAGAGATGGTGTCCAGTGCCCTTCTGCGTGTCCATGCAAGACAAATGCACATTCTGCCTTTCCCAGCCACTCCCTCATCCGAGGTGGAGGCAGACCAGGTCTGCATTCAGAGTCGGAATGAATTCTGAATGCGAAGTCAGAGCTCTTCTCGGTGGTGCTAACCACTACGACACGAGGCAGAAACTGATGCACAGGAAGTTTCACCTGGAACGGAGAGGCTGTGGAGTCTCCCTAACCGGAGATATTCAAGAACCGTCTGGACAAAATCCTGTGCTGTGTGCTCTAGGATGACCCTACTTAAGCAGGGAGGCTAGACCAGATGCCCCGCTGCGGTCCCTTCCAACCTGGCCCATCCTATGTGTTCAGCCACTCCGACCAGAGCACGGGCGCAGTGCAGAGCAGGGCCGGCGCTCAGCAGCCAGCCCAGGCGCTTAGCTCTGGCATTCGTTCCTCTGCTCCCCGGACGGGCACTGCGCCACTCCCGCAGCAAGCGGGACGCTCTCCGCCCGGGATGCTCAGCGCGGAGCCCTCCCGAGGGCTGCCAAACGCGGGCTGGGCGCCGTCCGCAGCCACCTCCGCCGGCTGGACGCAGCGGGCGCGCTCTGGAGTCCGGAGCCGCGGTGGCGGTGCCGTCGCCATCCCCTCCCTCCCTGCGCCCGCCACCGCCGCCGCCATGGCAACCGCCCGTCGCCGCGCGCGCGCACCCCCTTCCCTTCCCCGCCCGCCCCCC
>VYXB01002716.1:388607-512278 GCA_013397135.1 Pachyramphus minor
GCGATTCGGGGGTGTGGCGGGGGCAGGATGGGATGGGGGGCGTGCGGATGCCAGTGGAGGACTCCATTGGGGGTTGAGGACAGAAAGAATACTAGGAAAGAGGCACATGGGAACCTGGGTGGATAGATGGATGGAAGAAGGGGAGAGATATGCTGGAGGAGGAGTGGCAGAGCAGATGGGAGGGCAGGGATGTGCAGAAGGCAGAGCAGACCGGAGGCCGGGTGATGGGTGTGGAGGAGGCAATGGTCAGAGTGAGGCCTGGAAAGTTTCTCCAAGTAGTTGAGTTTATAGTTTCGAGTTTCATGTGTCCTACAGGCACGCTTAGGCTCTGTTGGTTTTATTGCAGTAGGTGGTCTAGCCATAGTGTTACTTTTCTAAAAATAATTTTGGTACAAAATTATTTGGTACAATGTTTCTGTTCTGCCCTCCCCCCCACATTACTTTCATGATGTCAGTATTGGCCTTTTTCCCTTTTCTCTCTCCATTTTCTTTGATGACAGTTCTAGTGTTATTCTTTATCTTGTATTCTCCAACAGCCGTGAGGGGGAATAAAATTGCAGTTTCTCTCATATATGTGATATCATACTTAAAATATACATGTTGATGACTGGTATGTTAGAGGGTGTTATTTTTCCTTTCTGCAAATCTGTATCTTAAAAACATCAGTGCGTTAGTACTCCTTTGTATGTGGATATTGAATGTCTACTCCTGCTACAGTTTCACATGTCACAAAGCTGTGTTTCTTTCCAATGGATGTTTGATTTTTATTGCAGTTGCAAATTGCTGAGTGATTTCTTGTTTTGCCCTTTCCCCCTACCCCTATGTCAGCTACATCCTAGACAGGCTTAGGCTTCTTGCAGCTCCTGGTACTTGCCAGCCTGCAGAAGTGAACATTGCAGCTGCAGCATGCTTCCAAAGTGTTTTGCTCTTGGAGACTTGGGACTTTTGAGCAGGTAATGGAGAGAAATGGATCCTGCCCTGAGCTAATTGCAATCTCAAAAAAGAGAACTAAATGGAAGACAAGGAAGCATCAACAATGGTTTTCTGTGTAAATAAGTGTAAAAAAAAAAAAAAGCAGCTCATTCTTCTGGAGATTAGCTGAGAAATCTGAAGACTAAAAGCAACTCCGTAGCACTAAGAACAATATGTTTATTACTGTATATTTAAAATAATATATACTATTCTTTAGAACAATTCTAAAAAGCAAGAGTCTAATTAAGAAATACACATTCTTAGTTCTTAGGACCCCATTCTTTGGAATTCAGAGGGAGTTCAAAAGGTGGAAAAGTATTCAGGGCAAAATTCTGACCTCATGAGTCAGGGTTATAAACCCATGTGTGAGTACTTTAAACCTGCAATTATTCATGGAAAGTTTATCTGGGTTGCAGATTGGCTGCACTGAGAATGTAGCAGCAGCAGAACTGAGTCTTTGTGGAGCTGAGTATGGTTTGTCAGGGCTCCTGAGCTGCGGCATGGGGGGAACATGGGTGTAGTGTATCCAGGGCCAGGGTGCAGGAGCAGTTTAACTGCCTTATTGGCACAGAGCCCGACCTAATAAACACTTTGAATCCAAGCTGGCTCTGCTCAGACCCATCTTGGGATTCTTTGGTGGCATGTTTGCTCTACCAGAAGTGCTTACACATGATATGCAGAGAAGCAAGTGGCTCCACAAAGGACCAGAGGGATTACTGATTTGTACCGGGTTCCCCTTTGTTGAGCTGCAGACAGGCCCTATGGAATCCTTCAGGTATCTGGGCCCTGCATTCTGTCAGAGGAGGGATCTGTCACCTCAGGGCTGGTCCCACCTCAACCAGGGCTTGAGTTTGACACTAATGCCAGAATGCCTGGAGGCTGTGCTGGGGTGGAGAGAGATGTGTGGAGTCCAGCAGGCCTAAGATGGAGCAGAAGCTAGCATGCCTCTCACTGCCTGAAGTATGTGTGTATGGACTTACACTCCCCAGAGTGCCCCACAGCATTTGTGTTAGCTGTTTTCCTTTATGTTATCCAGCCTGGCCAATGAACACCTCATTACCCCAAGTAATGGTGATGTGACCATACGGATGTGCCTGAAGCTTGTGCATGAGGTGCCTGGAGAGGGATATTGTTTGCAGTCAGTTTTAGGAATAGCACAGCTGTCTCTGATTCTTTTCTTTCTAGTTCTTCAGAAAATTGTAGTACAAAGGCTCTGCAAATGGCCATTTCATTGTCCAGGATGCTTTCTGTTTGGTTTACCAAACTAATTAAATCTCTAATTTAAATCTCTAATTAAAACACTGACCAACTGTTAAGTGGTTTCTTATGTGTTTACTTTTAACTGGTGGTGAATTTCTTTACTTCATTTGAAGATGATTTTTTTTTCACATGCATTTAAAGTAACTCTGTTTCAAGTTAGCTTTCAGAAGATTTCACACAAAAATAGTTTGAGGCCTGCATGCCTGCTTCTTCTCCTTCCCACTTCCATACACATTTCCCCATTAACTCCACGTCTCTTATTGCGAAACAGAGTTTCAGAGCAAAGAAGCCAAAAACCAGCAGAAAGCAGTTAACTGACTTGAGAGATCCCTCAGTGTGGGGTTTCCTGGCTGCAGTATGTATGTGTGTATGTTTTATCTGGTGTGTGTGCTGCTTTGAAGAAGCACAGGGCGTGAGCACTCCAATGGCAACCCCCAGGGCCACTGCTGCAGTTGTAGTCATTCATGTCACTGCTGATGCACACAGCAAAAGGAAGAAAATAGCACTGGCACAGTACACTGCTCATCTTTGATTCATTTAAATGTAGTTTAAATCCAATTCTGCTGGAACTGAGCCACATTCTTACTTACGGATATATTTTTAACAGGAGTTCTGATCCTGTGAGGTCATGATCGTTAGCTTCCAATGGGACCACAGCTGCATATGTAAACAAAGCCATGTTAATAGGGAGAGATGGATTTGGCTATGGAACTTGGCAAGCCTTTTGTTTGTTTGTATTTTATCTGACAGTGATCAGTTAAAATGTTGGTTTTGTTGTGCAAACGTAGTGTCTGATAACTGTCAGCAGCATTGGTGATTGCATCTGAACAGGGACAATTAATTATTAGAAATAAAGACAGTTGTTCTGCACCCAAGTCCAAAATAAAAGGAATAATCTTTATAATAAAGCAGGAAAAATAAATTATTTAAAATTTATTTGAAAATTATTTAAATTTTTAAATTTTAATTATTTAAAATTTAAATTATTTTAATTTATTTAAAATTATTTGAAATTTAAATTATTCAGATTTTTTTGAATAGTTTCGTTTTTAATAACTTATTCTTAACAATCAAATTAAATACATCAAACACATGAAAAAATACAGTATGTATTTCAGTCAGAAATAGATTTCTGGAGACTTCTAGTAGGAACTGCACGTCAGGCAGGGAAAAAATACCTTTTTCTTCCTCTGACAATGTTCCAGTTAGTATTGTTTATGCTTTTCCAGGTAAGGCATTGTCATATGGTTACATGTTTCTGTTTTAACAACATTTAACTTTGAAAAGTGAAAATAGGATCATTGTACTATTTGAAACAAAGACATAATTGAGGGAGAGGAAGCTGAAACTGGTCAGAGCTGGCTTACAGTATGGCCTTAACCTGAAAAGTGCAGATTTCAGTTAGTGGCAAGGAAAAGGTGCCAAACAGTAAAAGAAATTTGAGGAAAGAACAACTTCTGTTTATTGTTTAGACTCTGGTAATTGAAATGGGTGCACACAAAAAGTGGATAAATCCAAAAATCAAAACCTCTTAATGCTGGAATTCACTTCCTTGCTTTGTTCTGTGTGGCAATTGACCTGCTCTGGGGTTGTGCCGTGGCAGAGGATCATCCTGAGTCTGTGTTGTAGAAGTGGAAAATGTATAGTTGTACCTCAGGACTGTATTCCAGAAGATGGTGCCTAACAGAGTGACCCTGTCTTGTCTCCCCATTTTGGGATGCCCGACATCGTGCTGCACGGCTGATTAATGGAAAATGAGAAACACAATTAGTCACCAATCTTCATCCGTGTATGTGTGTTCAGGCCATTCCAGATGTTCAGCTGTCCAGTCAGCAGTACTGCGGAACTGCTATGACGTGAGAGCATATGCCCAGCAATCTCAGAGAGCTGTGGAACCTTTTTGTTTTGCCTGGGTAAAATTTTGATCAGAGGGAGACATATATAGCCTATCAGTGAGGAATTAACATCTGATTTGGAGAAAAGTCTGATTAGCAGACATTAAATAAAGCTTGATGAGAGTTTTGAAATAATGAGAGCGAAGCAAAAAAGAGTAACACCTCATTAAATGAGAGTCATCTCTCCTGTTCAAGAGTTGAGTGCCTGTGGAGAAAATGGAATTCAGTTGTCTTACTGATTGTGTCAAAGCACATGCATAAAGAAGACATGTAAAGATAGAAGAGATGCCTTCTGTTTTGGCACTTGCAGAGTGATGTTTGGGATCAAACAATAGGATGAGCCCTGATACAGACAGACCCTCTCTATAGGGGAGGGCATTTGCAGCCTCTGGTACCTCTGTGGTGAGGTAGTGCTGAGGAACATGGGCTGAAATGGGTCATTCATCCTGTATTCATTCTCACTGGTGTTGCACACAAGTTTACTAAGCAAGCTGTCCCCCTTTGCCTATCATTCACACAGTCACTGTATCGGCCTGTGGAAATGCTTGTGTGTGTATAATGCTTTAATGTTAAAATAGAGACCGTCTTTTGGATCTTGCTCAATTGTGCATTGCTTTAGTTCTGGGAGAAAAATTCTTTTCTGACCCCAGATAGGGATCAGCTCAGCTCATGCTCCAAAGAATAGAGATTAATATCCCCTGTGACCTTTTAGCCTGGCTGCTGCAGGGTTTTTAACAAGTGGGCTTAAGACCCCATATGAGGCAGCTATGCCGACATCAATGTCTGTAATGTCTCTTCTTGTCAATGATCCGTGAACTAAGGAATCTCCAAGGATATCTTGACGTGCAGTGGAGCTGTTACGGTCTAGTGCAGGAAAGAAGCACACAATGATAGAATGAAAAGCTGGTGTCACAAGTAATGTGTAAGCTGTAGTAAATGTACTTGACAACAGTTGTCCCTGGCTGTATATTTACTTAAAAGATGTGGCTATGGTATGGTAGGAAAACCAAATATTTAAACAAAACCTCAAGTAACAAACAAGAAAATGCGCTATTTAGGATTTCTGTGTTTCTGGTTCCTTATATGTTTCTGATATTGTATGAACTCTGTAGTATAATGTAGAACAGATAATAAAAAATTAGTACGTGACATGAAAAAACCTCCACCTAGTTCTAGCTACTTCTTCCTCCCTGCCCCTGATGCCAAAGAGTAGGATGTCCAGAAAACAACTGAGGAGGGAATTCCTTCCTAAAAATAATTTTTTCCTTAATTTTGGACATATTTGTTTTAATTTGCTGTGGTTATTCTGAAGTAACGTTACCATCACTGGTGTACGTAAGAGGTTTGTATTTTGTTTAAACCATTCTTAGCCATTAGTTTAAAATAGCCATACTTTTTTTCAGTAGAATCTCAGAGAGCTGCCCCGGATTCCAGAGAAGCACTGATTTAGGACTGAGGTCTACAGCTGCTGTTTCAAACATGGCTCAGGTACATTGGTGATGTTATGTTCACCTTCTCAGGCTATGTGACCTGCTTTTGTGTCTAGGGTAGGTGAGAAGTAAAAACTGAAGTGCCTGAATCTAAGAGAAAGATCCAGAGGCTTTTGTCAGCATAGCTCTGGAGGTATTGACCGCTCAGTAGGTACATAGGTGTACATCCACCAGACTCCCCATATACTCCCAGGTTTCAGGGACTGTTGATGTTTATAAGCTCACCAGCGTGACACACCGGGCATCAAGCTCTTGCTTAAGCTTCAGTGTCAGCAGCATGAGGCTAGAACCCCTCAAACTCTTGGTAGCTGGAGGAAATGGCACAGTCTTGTTTGGTGTGCTCCTGCAGTTTAAAGACCATGTAAATTTTTCTGCCTGCTGCTTCCCATTTCCCTTGTCTAACCACTCTCCTGAAGTGGGCATGTGTTTGCGTTGCTCCTATGCCTTGCCTTCTGCCCATGGATTGGCCCAGCTTCCTTCAGATACATAGACAAGAGGATTGTCTTCTCTGCTTAGCAGGGGACTCTTCTGGAATCAAGGGGACTTGGATGTGAGTGTCAGCCCTCCTAAGGCAAAAAGAAGTTAAACACACCCATAGGGTGGAAACTACCTGTACCACAGAGACACAAGAGGTTGTAACGTAAGTATGTTCTGGCTGGTAGAATTCTAGGAATGCAGCCATTCCTTAGAAATTATTTATTCTCTCTTTTTCACTACACGTGGGGAAAGCCTCCAGACATTTGAGGGCTGTTTTCCTTATGGTGCTAGGCTGGTTGTGTAGTACTTGGCTGTATTTGAAGACAGGTCAGTGGATTCTGCCCCAGATGGTATTTCGTTCATTTATAAGTTGACTCATCAGATCTGAATGGGTTGTAATCTGTATTCAGTTGCTATCTTTTTTCTCTATTTCCATTGCAGTGCGAGCGACATCAGGTTTTTTTCCTATTAGTTATCATCTTCTGTATTTAAAATTTAAATGGTCTTAATTGCCTCAGAGCTAGAGCTCTCTAATGATCTATCCTGCCTATATCGGGATACATCAGCACTGAGAAAAGAAAATTAGCGTTGTTGCCCTTTTCACCTTAGGCCTTCTCCTGCCCAGAAGTTTTTAACAGCCAGTGGGAATGATGTGCAAGCTGAAATGTGCAGCACAGCACGAAGACAAGTAAGCCCCAGTATGTCCTGCTGTGCTTCGTGGAGTGTCAGCTGTGGGGTAGCAGCGTGTTTTTGCCATCAAAGTCTTCAGCCATGTGGAACCTGTGTGACCTGTGGGTTTAAGTGAGGGTGACAGGCTTCCATGGCTTGCTTGCAGGTAGCAGGAGTGACAAGGTGGTGGAACAGACCTGATGTGCAGCTGCAGGCAGCAGTAAGGACCATCAGTTTGGCACTGTTGGGAGGTGGGGTGTGTGTTTGCTATAGGCAGCATTCAGGGAGGGCAGAATTAAAGTCATGGGGATATCTGTTTAAATTGTCATAGGTTTGAATTCTGCTAGGTACGGGGGAATACAAAGGCATAACACACATCCTCCTTAGTCCATCTTGATCTTGTCTTGTTAGTTTATAAACTCTACTAACAATTTTATAACCCACTAGGATGTAAAAGATTGTGTCTCCCTGTTCTGGCTTCTGTCTGCTACTACCTTTTCCTTCTGTGTGTACCCCCATACCACAGGCTGTCTTCAGCTGTGCAGCCTGAACTATGTGCTAGGCCAGGCCCTGTCTGATTGTATCCCTCATTCCCTGTTTCTTCACCTTCATGGTCTTGCCAAACCCTTGATGCAGCTAGTGGACAACCCTCCTGAACTGGCCTCCTCCCTCTTGGTTAATGCAACTCTGCATTGCATAGCCATGAATTGCAATTTTTTATTTTTGATTTCCAAAGGTTTATATCTGGGTCAGTGTCAGGGGCCCCACCCATCCTGAGTCAGAGAACGAGGGAAATAAACTGATGCTCTTTTTGTGTGGTAAGGACCTAGAATTTTGGTCACATGAGATTCAGATAAAAGGGCAGGCAATGCTTTGGTCTTGAACCTTAAATACAAATGTAGCTGTACAACACAACTTACTTCTGAATGTGTGGGTTATTGCTTTTTTGTGCATTATATTGCTTTCTGGAATGGTTCCTGGGAAAAGCTGGGCTGTGGGTTTGCCTTAAAGTCATGCTGCAATTTACTACTTGTGTAAAAAAGTTAGTAGAACCTGTAAATCTTAAATTGTTTTGAGGACTAGGGGAAGGTTGTACTTTGGGAATCACTGTTCTAAGGAGTCTTAAATTTGGATTGCTAACTGTGCCATAAATCCCAAAGTGGCATGTTAAATTTAATGAAAAAATTCAAGTCAGCATGTGGATGTTAGAGTACTTTGAAGGGATATTTGAACAGAATGAGGCTCTCAACTTCGTCTGTAGTAGAGCAGTCATTCAACCATATCATAATCTTATTAGGATGAGGGCTCTTGAAAGTGCTAAGCACAGACTTCCCTGATGCTGGTTGGCACATTTAGGCACATATGTAATACACCAGTATAAAAAGCAATTTAATGCCTCGTGTGATTTGTGATTCATGGGTTGATGGCTACTGGTATATTGTGGTGATCTGCAGATTAACGTTTGGTTTGTTGGGCTCATTGTGGGCAGAGCATTTAATTTTCTTGCACTAATTTAACAGAATTGGGGCCAAAGGCAGCAAAGAACTTGGGATTTTATCACCATAAAAAAGTTATGATTCATGACTTGAATCCATAGGCTAGTAAAGAGAAACACCAGAGCTAAATGGTTGTAGAAGAGTGGGACTTGATGGGAATGGGAGGTGGAAAGACACAATTCAGCAGTGAGAGAAAAAACAAAACTAAAGTGTCATGGTCTGAATTATTCTACAGCACGTAAAATGCATTTTTCTGACGATTATGTCCTCTTTTAGATTTCTGAGTGAAGATGAACCTGGCAGAGATTTGTGATAATGCCAAAAAAGGAAGAGAATATGCACTCCTTGGGAATTATGACTCTTCTATGGTATATTACCAGGGTGTCATCCAGCAAATCCAAAGACATTGCCAGTCGATCAGAGATCCAGCAATTAAGGGCAAATGGCAACAGGTAGGGTGAAATAAGGTTGCCTTTATTCTATTACTTGGTATTCAAAAAGCGCACTATACTTTCCAAACCTTTTAAGATGTAGAGGACTTATATTTCAGTGAAGTTTGCAACTTTTCTTTTTTTAAATATTGCATTTATGTGTATGGGAAAATAATTTTTGTAGCTTGTTCAGAAGGAGTTCTGTTGTTCTAGTTGAATCAATTTTTTTGTTGTTTTCACTTACGATATCTATCTGATTCCCAGTCAGTTTGTGTGTGCATACTGTCTGTGATTGCATACTTTGGAAAAACTGAGGACTTCCTTTTACTATTTTATCTTTTGGCCATCTGATGTCCACTAAACTAAGATGTGAGTGGGTGGGTTAGTATCACTAGAATGATTGCCTGAATAGCAGTTTGCTATAAGGCTACAGTGCACAAATTTGGACTAGGTTTTTAAAACTTCAACTAATTCTCTTAACCTAAGTCTTGCACACATCGTCTCCCTGCTAAACAGAGTACTGTTGAAGCCAAGGAAGTAATCTGTAGGTGAAATGTAAGAACCCCCAAGCACCCCCATTTAACACTTTCAGTATTTAAGTCTTTCTTACATTTTTGAACCCATTTTTCATGGTAGAAAATGTGTTCCATAAAAAAAGAAAAGGAAGAAAACCATATAAAGGTGTTTTCCAGGATAAAGAATTCATGTGGCATAAATACTGTGTTTTGAAAGAATAACATAACTCCTATAAGGGATAAAATTTTGCAGTAGGTAGCTAAAGAGATGGTTTCAAGAAGAGTTTTTCTAAATATCATATGTTTAAATGATATCACTTAGAAAGCCCAAATTTTCCTTTTTATTGCAGCAAGTGATTTGGTCATGGGTTTGTGCTTGAAACATCTGACAGTAACATAGAGTATTTTGTGTACTGATAGCAACAGCACTGTTAGCAATCACTTTGCAATAACAGTACTATTCATTGGCTTTTATCATAGAACTGTAGAGGTCTGTTTATTAGCAGCATGTCTGCAAAGTATGTGTGTGCACAAGCATCAGCAATAGTACCTCCCCTTCCTGGTAATGTAGTAAGCTGAATGTTGCATAGAAGATACTCACATTCAAGTACTTGTATTCAAGCTCTTCCCCACCCCAGGACATGCTGATACAAGGTGTTCATGCCCAGTGCGTGTACTTAGTTCCTGCCAAACTTGTAGCTGACGTGAAGGTAAAGCATGAGGCTTTCCTCATTCTGCAGCTGCATCACTGCATTGTCTTCACATCTGGTATTTAGTGTTTCCTCTGATCAGATTGGCTCTTCCATTAAACATTTAACAGCTCTTATCTTGTGACGGTCACTTCAAATCTTGTGCTATTGTGTGTTGTTTGAACTGCTTCAGAGAAGCCTGTGCACCATGGAATTCATACTGCACTTTGGATAAAAGCTTCACATACAAAAGAACCATTAACAGTGTTTCCAGGATTATTCCCTGAGGAAGGCAGCTGGCTCTCTAGCAGAGGATCTGAACTTGGCACCTTCTCAGAAATTATCCTTTTTTAGGTAACAGGAGAATGGCCCTTGACCATGTCCCATAAATGCTTTAGAGAACTGTCCCCAGAAAGATCAGCAGCAGGTGGGTTAGCATATGTCACACTGTGTGCTCATGTGAGTTCTGAAACTTCCCAACACAGTGGTAGCAGATGAGCTTTGTCAGAATACTGCTTTGCCGTTATTGGTGCCAGTCTTGGCTCAGGGACAAATACCCAAAAGCAAGAAGCGTAACTGAAAAAAAAAGAAGGGCTTCATCCCTTGGCTGTTTGCCTTCTCATTCGTTTATAGGAACAAAATGATTGAGCCCTGAGAGCAAACGATGCAGCCCTGGAACCACTCCTCCATACCTGCATCTGAATGGTTTGGTGACGCCTGTAGAGGTAGACCTACTTTCTTACCCACTCTTCATAAATAATTGTTGTGCTTTCTCATTCCTTGAGACAGATTAAGAGGGACTCTGATGATGTGGATGTTAGCACTACTTTTCAGCTCTAACAGCAGCTACATCCAAACTGTCAGTCACATTCAGTGGCTCTCTTGACAGACAACCTGTTCTGAAAAACATTTAACCCAAAAGGTGGATCACAAGAAACATTCATTCACAATATTAAAATAATATCTAGATATTATTTTTAGATCACTCTCCTTAAAGAGTTATGCCATACACATTATGTAAGTATAGCAAAATTCAGGTCTAACCCTCTTGCACAGAAGCAAAAGATTCCCATACCTGTGTGCCGCGTGCAAGTGGCTGGAGAAGCAAAGCAACTCTTAGGTCATGGTTAAGGGGATTAATGCAGTTGATTGTTACCTAAAATTCTGTCTCCTCTAGCATATGGAACTAGCCTATTCTTTAGGTTCTTCATTTTCTCCATCATCTGAGGAATCCAAAGGGTATTATACAAATACCATTGGTAGTTTTTGAAGGTGGCGTTTAGCAGTCGCTAGCAGACACTGCTTGGGTAGAGCTTCTACTGTTGGGAGTGGTCCACAGCATCAATGTCCATGTAGATAAGTGCTCGAAGGCAAAGACTGGTACTTTCAGCAGTTCTTCTGTGGGATGTACTCTGCATACACATTCACAATCTTGAACCTTCCAAAGGATTCCTGGGACACCCACTGACAGTATGAAGCATGCCCTTCCTTTCTGTATGTTTGTGTGCAGCACACTAACAGGGTGTTTGTCCTACTGCTACTTCTGAGGCAGTGAACTAAGTTTCAGGTTTTTTTGTACATGTTCCCTCATAAAACAGAAATGTTCATATGAGGAGCATCTCAAAGAATAGTTACGGCTGTGACTCTGCAGCTGACCAACTCACACCTCTTACACGCATCGTTGTTCTTCCTATTTGGTCTCTTCTCTACAGTGGGTGCTTCGTCCTGAGTAGGTAACTCATGCCTAGTTGATCTGTTTTGTTGCCTTGTGTACTACAAAGGATTTTTCCAGCAGTGTATTGAGCAATGCAGAAGCAGAGGTGAACCAGAAGGAGCTGAGATTTTGAATAGATTCCCTAATGGATCTACCTCTCTTTGCTTAGGTATCATTGTTTTCAAATTTCAGCAGGTTGGTCTGGACAGAATGATATTCTGTGCAAATATTTGGTGGGTTGTATTTCACGTCACACAGTCAGACAGCTTCAACTTTGCAACCGGGCACCTTGATTACAAGGATTCCTTTTGCTTCATGCTGATAGTTAGGATGAAGAGAAATATGAACATGTTATCATCTGTTCCCCTGGGAACAACTGACTGGCACAGTTATACTTGATGCAGTACTGCTTCTGGGAATTCAAAATTAGTGCTGAGGGATTTTGTTATTAGTCTGGCACAACCTGCAAAACTTCAACAGGGCAAAAGATGCATGCTTTGGAGGGTCCACCAAAGCAGAGATGTGACAGCGTAAGAATTCCCCTGATCCCTTGGAAAATTCTGCAATTGATCATTTGTTCACTAGCTTGTCTTGGGGATATCAAGGGTGATGTGCTCTTGAGTCCCTTACTTGTTTTGCATCCAGGGAGTTCCCAGCTTTTTCTTGGGTGGGCTGAGTGTAGCTCTATTCTTATGCTCACTCCTAGGCCTCCTGAGCTCATTTGAAAAAGAAAAGGTTACTTTGATGGTGCTTTGAGGTTTGGCTGACAGGTGGGCATATTACCCATGTAAATGCAGGCTGGGACTGGAAAGATTTGAAACCAGAAGCAACTCATTCTTACCAACACCAAAAGGTAGGTTTACTCTCATGACCGCTACTGTGAATTTTACTTGTGTTGACATTCTCCCTGTTTATTCTGAGAGAGTTTCTTGGCTGTTGCAGTCTTTTTACTAGACAGCTGGCTTGTAGGAAAGAGCTGCTTCAATGACAGTTCAGCAGCTGCAGAATGACAGCAGAGCATGCCCCCGGGAGATAGTACTGGCTTACGACAAGGCCAGCGGCTGTTGAGCAAAACCTGCTGCGTGTTATAACCATGTGCTTCGTGTTGCACCACAGCTGAGAGCACAGGAGCCTCAGCCGGAGCCGAGGCAGTTCAATGATTTTCTGAACGCTTGGAGCAGCCATCAAGGCACCCTTATTGACAATGGTCACTGGTGCAGGTGATTAGGTGCACTGTACTCTTGCTTCAAGAATAAAGGATGATTTTTACTTTTTATTATTTTAAGCACATTTCTGTCAATCTATGCTTATGTTGTTTTTCCTTCATGACTGTTTTGTTAACATTTATTTCATTATTAATTAAGGAATATTCTGCAGGTAACTAATGAATAGTTGTGATTATAGGAGCTATACCTTCACTCCATGGGATCAGACTGCATTACAGGGCATCCATTAGGGGTACGGTACAGGGAATTGTTACTTTCACTTTTTGAAAAATGGAGCATGAGCAACTAACATTAATTGCAGGGGTAACTTCAGGTTTGGAAAACATTTCTATAGGAACTTAATTGGCTTTGTTTCAGCGTAATAGAATTTAAAAAGAAAAATAACAAAACACACATTATTTGTATTTACCAAGGTACAAAATACCCATGCTCATTGCTATGAGACGTTGTGTAGAAGTACAAGCTCTAGCAGAGCAAATAAGAGCTGGTGATGTCAAAGGCACAATAGTTGCTAGATGGTGAAACACAGAGGTTCTCCCTGAAATGGGTTTTGGAACTACAACTAAGAAAGAGTGAACTCAACTCTTGGTCACTGTTTTTATAACCATATGAATTTTCTGCTTGATTACTGTAAATCCTTGGGGCTGGAATGTCAAAACAAAGCTGTGGGGCCATCCTCTGAGCTGAAAGACTTTTTGTTGGGCTTTCCAGCATCACCCAGTGACCACAATGCTGCTTCAGTGGAGGAGGTGATGTGGCTGGTAGGGGCAGCTGGTGTACCAGAGCATGGCTCTGGAGAGCACACAGTTTCACATGGTAGCTGAACCCAGATAACATCCTGCCATGCCCAGAGAGGCCAAGCTCTTCTCCACCTCATCTTGTCTCCAATCAGCACCAGCTTCTCTCCCTCGCCTGCCCCCTGCCATTTTTTTTCCTGGGGTTCACTTGATCACAGGATAGTGTGCAAGTGCAGCTTGCTAACCCAGCAGAAGTGTCCTTTATTTATTTTCTACCCTCCTAGGCCAACTTCTTGCTATTTTACCAAGCTATCTTACCGTATTGAGATGCCAGAATTGGATCCAGAAGAGCAGCTTCTGTGGTTCTGCAGACTGTGGTTGGGGAGAAAAAGCGAAGTGAGTTCTTCCTATTTGGCAGTGGTGAGCTGCTAACTTGGCCCATGCTATGTCCTGAAACTGCTTAAATATAAATAACCTAAAAGCTTTCTTAAGGCTCTCTACAACCTATGCTGGAGCCCCTGAGTGTGTGTGTGATGCAGGGCAAAGAGACTGCGTAAGTCCAGACACGTGATTTTCCTTTTTGGAGCCTTCCTAGGTTTCCTCAGAGTATCACTGATCACTCGAAGACTCTGCTCAGTCTACTCCATAATTACAGCACAGCCTTCCTTGACTCACGTCTGTGTTGTTTCTCAACTGCAAGAAAGTCATTCTGCACCTGTTTCCATCTGACTCGTTTCATTAAGGAGTTTATCGCTGGTTTTGCTTTGTGGTCCAGTTGTTTGAGAACACTGAGGTTTCTTTGTTGGTTGGTTTGCCACATACTGACTAAGCAATAGGGTGCATATTTTGGAGTTTGATCTGCTCAGGTCTAGCTAAGAGATGGATAGCAGATGTTAGTTCGTTTTCATCTTCCAAGGCATCAAAGGGTCACTTTCCCTCAGTTTTCAGATACCATCCTCCTTGCTGGTCCAGCGAGCTGTGTGACAGCACTCTGGCCATCAGTGCTAAAAAGTTGTTTTCCACCAAATTTTCTGCATGTGTTGGAAGGCTGATAGGAGGAATCCTGTCAGTACTCCTAGAGTAGGAAGTGGCTGTCTCTTGTGGAGCAGTGCCCTGGAGGATTTATGCTGTATCATTCCTTTGTACCTCACAGCAGCTGTTTGGCTGGATTTATTTTTGGACAGGAGGGATGTGTGTTAGACAGTTTGAAGGAACTGAGTTAGTAATCAATCACATTTGTAACTCAGCTGGAAGCTCTCGCACTGGGGAATGTGTCTGCTGATTGTGTGATGAGAAAGCAAAGAGAGCAAAGCAGGGTAGGAGCAATCCTGCCTGAGCTGGATGTTTTGTGCCTTTGAAAAGATAGAGTTACCCCATCTGGAATGAGGAAGAAGGCTGCTTTGCCCTGAAAAATGATCAAGTTCTTCCTGTACCTAAGGCTCCTTTTGTACAGATGCAAATAGAGCTTCTGATAAAGTAAATGCAGTAAATTGCAAGAACTGTGAGGGGGCCTTTGGGGTTTACCGTTCTCTTTGCCTCTATTGATACCTGTATCTTGGCTGACAGCAGTCACATATAGAATCATAGAAACTCTCAAGTTGGAAGGAACTCATAAAGATCATCGAGTCCAAATCCCTGCTCCTCACAGGACTATCTAAAACTAAGCAATATGACTAAGAGCATTGTCTAGACACTCCTTGAACTCTGGCAGACTTGGTTCCATGACTATTTTCCTGGGGAGCCTGTTCCAGTGAATGACCACCCTCTCAGTGAAGAACCTTTTCCTAATGTCCAATCTGAACTTCCCTTGAAGCAGCTTCATTCCATCTCCTCGTGTTCTATCTCTGGACCTCAGAGAGAGGAGATCAGCAGCTCCCTCTGTGCTGCCCCCCTTGAGGAAGTTGTATACTGGTATGAGGTCACTCCTTAGCCTTCTCTTCTCCAAGCTGAGCAAGCCAAGTGACCTCAGTTGCTCCTCATAAGTCTTGCCCTTGAGACCTTTCACCATCTTAGTTACTCTCCTTTGGACACACTCTAATAGTCTAATGTCCTTATATTGTGGTGCCCAAAGCTTCACACAATATTCAAGGTGAGGCAGCACCAGTGCAGAGCAGAGTGGGACAATCCCCTCCCTCAACCGGCTGGCGATGCTTTACCTGATGCCCCCAGGACAGGTTTGGCTCTCCTTGCTGCCGGGACAATGCTGACTCATTATTCAAATTGCCATCTACCCAAACCCCCATATCTCTTTCCACGAAGCTGCTCTCTAGCCTCTCATCCCGCAGTTTGTACTGGTTGATCCTGTCCAACGTGAAGGATCCTGCACTTGTAGGGAAACTTGCATGGTTGCTCTCTAGTCAATCCAGATCTTTCTTTAAGGCCACTCTACCCTCAAAGGAGTCCACAGCTCCTCCATCTTAGTATTGTCAGCAAACTTACTTAATGTACCTTAATGTAGTTCATTTCTGAGGACACAGGGAGAAGGGAAGATCTCAGGCTAGTGGCCATATCTTTTCACCAGTACACACCATTAAGAACAGACATAAGGTGTGTTGCTGTTTAGTACGAGTTCACTGAGTTGCTGCTGTTACAACCTCAGACAGGCTGGATTTGCAGACCTCCATTCTCCTGATGCTCTTAATTACCAAGAATCTTCACAGTAGGGAGAATCTGGATTTCAGGCAACATTGTTGACATCTGTTGATACTGTCCTCAGTTGCCGCCTTCTGTTTGCCACAAAGTGATTCCCAGGCAGTATTTTTCCCATCTCTTTTTCACGTGGATGCATGACATGAGCACAACTGGGTGTCTGGTGTTTTTCCTTGGCTTTCTTTTAAGCTGACTTCAGATTCTGGCTTTGGATTCAGCCTTGCAGGGTATTCTAGCTCAGTAGTATGCCTGGCGGCAGCCTGGAAGTATCCTCACTCTGGTGTTTCTTCATGAGAACTTCTGGAGCCTATGTGCCTTTCCAGTGGATAGAAATGTTCAGGATGTTTCTGTAGATCCACCTGTGAGCTTGTTACAGGCAAGATTCATATTGGCCTAAGGTAATGCTTGCTGCAGAGCGCCAGTACTCATTTCCAAGTGTGCACAGCAATGCATGAATTCACTTTAGCTGCGCACCAGCACTTCAGCAAAGAGGTGACATCTGGATGTTTAGACCCTCAAGTGGGGAAAAACCAAAGTAATCATGAAGGTTCGCCCCACAGGATAGAAAGCATCATTGAGTGATAGGTGGAAGATGGGTAAGATGCAGTACAAGTGCACTGAGGTGAATCCTAGCACATCCTAAATAACTGCACTGAAAGCTTGTGCTTCTGAGCAAGAATGTACAATGCAGTTTTGGGCTACTGGTGTATACTAAGAATCAGTGACCTCAGCATCCAAAACTTGAGCTTATAACAAGATATATCACTTAAAACAGAGGAGATTTCTGTACAGATTTTACTTTTCCTAGGCTTCACGGAAGAAATATCGAGTAAATAATCTTGAAATTATTGCAGTACTTCTAACTCCCTGATTAGTGCCAGTAGAAACTTCCAGTATAAAATTCAGCTGAAGAATTCTGCAACATGATTTCTTTCTGAAACATAATTTCTTCTCATATTTATTTTACCTACTTTACTTATTATTTGAACTTATGCTGTGGAGTGTTAAAGTTCCCATGTTCTGTTCTGATCTTTGCAATCCACTAAAGAATTTGCTTGTGCTTTGACTGTATGGTGCCTCTCCCAGAATTAATTTTGTAATATTATGTTTTTATGATTTGGCCAGTTTTATAACTAGGACCTTGGAGAGTAATCAGAGAACATCTTTTATGCTAAAGTAGTAGCAAATATTCTATAGATCTGCCAACAACACCCTTATTAGTGGAAAAATATGTGTGCATACATGTCACATGCAAACATAAATCTCAGCATCAGCACGTGTTATGGAAGAGTGATTGCTGCATTAGCACTCCTGTCTGGTTGTGACATTAAAAAGCAGGAAAATTAATTCAACAGAGATTCAATTGTTTATGCTGTTGTTAAAGATGTACTGTCAGCCTGATAGGTCTGGGGTTTTTGAATAGAGAGGCTTGGGAGTCCCTGCCTTTGAGGGCAGCATATGTTTTTGAGGTACTTTCTGTGTTTGGTTCTTTTTAAAGTTTGAATTGTAACAGTTTTTAAATAATGTTTGTATTTCTCAAGGTCCGACAAGAATTAGTTGAAGAATATGAACAAGTTAAGGGCATTGTGAACACCTTAGAGAGTTTTAAAATGGACAGACCTCCAGACATCTCTGTATCCTGTCAAGATGAGCCTTTTAGAGATCCAGCTGTTTGGCCTCCTCCTGTTCCAGCTGAACACAGGTAATGAGAGGCTCAAGCAGAGTGGGTGGAATAAAGTTGGGTCACCATAACTTTATGTTCTGTTTTGAACGCTTTTGTAACATGAAAATCGTATTTAATTTTCCCGTGAGTCATTTGTAATAAAGAATAAATCTAATTCATTGGGAAAAAGGTATTTAAACTACAGTCAGATTTATTACTAATATCCTAGAGTCACTCTTTTATTTTGGTAGGAGTGACTAAGTGCCTGGAACTGGAGTCTGCTGAAGAGGTTAGTGGGCTTTTGCTGACAGTTCTCATGTGCAGGGAGAAAACTTTTCCATTTCAGTTTATTTAAGCAGGTGAATTCACTGGTGGCTGAGGGGTCTGTAAGGAGTTGGGACTTACAGATCTTGAAAGACCGTAAGATCTTGTAGGGGTTAGAAATCACTCTTTAGCTACAGATAATATGACCTGTGTTTAGTTCATTGGTTAGTTTAATTGCTGAACAGGTTCTATTATATATGGTATTTCCCTTCTATAACCATATTTAAGGAAACTTCAGTTAGCTAACAGATTTCTTAAAATAGATGCTTGTGCATTATCTGAAATCCTTATTTTCACCCTAATGGAGCTTGACACAGGTTGTTGGAAACATCAGATCCAGCTTACAGACAAGAATAACATTAATCATGCCAACATTTTTCTAACATAAGAGCAGAGAATTTTAATGTGTGCATACTCACATAAACAAAGGAGCAAAGTAAAATGAGAGATTTTGCTTAATCGAAAGAATTGCCAAGTTTATTTATAGTTTTCTGTGCTTTGTGATTATCAAACAGATCTTTGCTTTTCAAAAAACTGTAAGAATGTAAGTGTAAAATAATATTAATGCTGATTACTTTTGTGAGTGGTAGAAATGACTAACAGAATTTTTGTGGTAATGTTATGTAAAGTTCAAGACGTATTTATTTATTCTTCTATCTTTTTTAGATACAATATCTTTGTATCATTTCTTAGAGGTAGAGGTCCAATGGTTCATCTGCTTTTTTAAAGCTGAAATTTAAATCTTGAGCAAATAAGGAAGGAAAATTAACCACTATTCTATGCTGTTAAGTTTGAGGAAAATGCATACAAAGCAAAATGTTGCAGTCGTATCCAACAGTGTGTTTAAGAATGTACTATTTTTAAGCCATATTCCAGGAAAATGTTTTTGGAGTTAACAAATTTTGAGTTACTCAAAACAGGAATTAGAACAAGATTTAATAATGGACACTTACTAAATCTGAGTGACATTCCTGGCTGTTTATTTTAGTTATGTCTTTCAAATTCAATCCCTAGAGCAAAATGACTGGGACACCTTGTCTTAAAACTAAGTTCTTTCTGCTTGTGCTACTGCTGACTTCTCTTTGACATTGTGGGTGATGTACATAAATATAGGTGGTTGCAGTTCGGCTCTGTTTGCTTTTGCTTTCAAGACAATTTTTATGTTTTGACATTTTCACCCAGGGGAATGAAGTCAGAGGTAGGAAGATTGTTTTAAAATCCTCGCTCCTTTGTTTTGGGGCATGTCAATGCTATTAGACAGCTTTTTGTTTTGTTTTTTTTTTTCTTTTACAAGGAAAATCATCTGGTTGTGTAGAACTTGGGAACATGAATGTAGCCTAATATAGTGTCCTGGTTTGGAGTCAGCGGAAACTACAATTTCAAGACTTCTACGAAACTGTTTCCTCTTTGGTTAAATGGGTGTTCATTTGTTGTAAGTTTGGTTAGGATTACTGATTTAATAGTGTTATTAATTTTTCCTTTCATATTTTTTTCTTTGGGTGTCAGACAGAACCAGAAATACATTGCTGGATTTGCATATATAGTGACATGAGATTTAGGGGCCTAGCAGCTTTAGTAATAATACCCAAGGGAATTAATGAAGTACTAGAATCCTTCCTTCTTAATATTGCTCTCTTCTTTTTTTTTTGGCCGTTTTTAGCATGTTTTTGTTGTGTTTGCTTGTTAGGGCTCCACCTCAGATAAAACGTCCCAACCGAGAAGGCAAGTCTTTGAGGAAGGACTCCCCCGGACTGCAGCCACGTGGGCCTGCAGGCAGAGCACATGTTGTATCCAAGGGTGACAAGTCTGCAGGCAGCCGTGAAAAGGACGCCAGAGCTAGAGGAAGAGATGACAAGGTAAGAGGTGGGAAAGAACTTGGCAGGGAAGCATTATGATGCAGCAGGTGGCAAAGGAAGGAGTCTTACTTTTGGTCATTTAATACAGATAATAATAAAAAGCCATAATAATCCCGTGCAGGAAAACTTAGCGCTTTCCTTTTTCCCCATGATCAAAGCATGTATCATGGGGATATTTATTAATAATGACACCAAATTAAGAAAAGTTCTGTCATATTTGCTCTGTCTTGGTATGAGTTTTTTTGATGGGGACAAGCATAGTGTCCTGTTGCTGGGGGTTTCTCACCCTCTGGGTTGGACCATGGGCTTGACTCTAATCTGTAAGTGTGTTCCAGGGAGGGTTTCGTAGGGATGCTGAAATGGAAAACAAAACACTGCTGAAAGCTCAGAAAACCCAATATTTATTACTAGGAAGTGGCCAACAAACAGAGAGAAACTGAGAACATGAAAGGGGAAAGGAAATAAGCCCTCAGTCAGACCTCCCACTCACGCAGGTGCTACTCACGAGGTTGTCTTACCGACCCCTGAATGACCAGAATCTCCCTGTGGCAGCAGCTGCTCCTGTGGGGTGTTGGCAGGATCACAAGGTAACGGGCGTCCCTGCTGAGGCAACGTTGGCTTCCATGTGAAGCTTGCCAGACCTCCCACAAGTGCCATCTGCCTTTTATATAATTTAGCTGGTTACCTCTATCTGGGCAGGTGTGGCCAGCACTGCCCAGCCAGAGGCTTCTGTCCCTCCCCCCATTATGTCAGTGATGTCCCTGCTGCACACGCGTGTGTACATTGGAATTCCCCCTGTGCCTGCGTGATACACCTGGAGGGGTCTTCCCTAAATGAGTCTGGGGGCTCACTTCATCTCCCTCTTCATCACTTTCTCCTTCAAGTGCCCTTGGAGGGCCATCAGCCAATAGGAAGATACCAATTAACTTCAGTTTATACAGAGTCCTGACTTCAAGGACGAGGTCTTCATTTATCAGGCCTTGTTTTCATACTACTTGGCAGGAAACAGGACAAACTTTCACAGGTGGCTGGGCCAAACACAGGCCAGAACAGAATACATACACCTCCCCTGGTACAGAAACCGAACAAACTTTCACAGGTGGCTGGGCCAAACACAGACCAGAACATCCACCTTCCCCGATACAAAGTGTCAACTGGGCATAAAGTCCCTGCTCCTCCTTTTCCCCCGCCTTCAGGTCTTTTATAAAGATACTCATCAAAAAAGTACAAAAGTGAGGCCAGTGCCCTTCTCCAGACTGTAAGCATTATGAATGGAGTTCCACAGTCCCATGGCCTCTGCCATACCATAGTAAAATTTAGATGAGCCTAGAAGTCCAGGGCAGTTCTGTAAATGCATTGATGCTAGGTAAATCTGTGCCACATTATTTGAAATTATATATTTGAAAATTATATGAGGGAGATGTACTAAAAGAAAACTTAGCATCTTTCATTTTCTTTGGTTCATGAAAATGGTTTTGTGTTTATTATAGTGTTTTGGAAGAAGCTTCTTGGAATGGCTTTATTTTAAAATAAAAACAATTAATTAAATTAGAGTAAGTCTGAGATTCTTTCTTCTGAAGACCCATGAAAAAGAAGCAGTGCTGAATTGAAAGAAAAGGAGAAACAGTGATTCAGTATGAAGTAGTGATGTCCAAGACAGGACTGGTTTTTGGCTGGAAAAAATGTCAGAGTCCAAATCACTGTTTCTGAGACACTTGCATTTTTAAATTCAACTATGGATTCAGCGCCAGGAACCCAAGGGCTCTGTGGTATGAGTTCTATAAGCTGAGAGTGCACTGAAGTAGCATTACTTTCCTGACAGAAAAGATACAAGACAGGCCTTCCTATGGGGGCATACAGTATTGTGTCAGATGAATAAGAAAATATTTAGGCCGGTTTTCTTCCAAATTAATTTGGTTAGTCCCTTTGCAACCTTTCTCTTACAGGTTGCTTCTTGACAGCGCAAGCAAAATATGCTTTTCCCATCGTGAATTGTTTTCTGATACACAGGAAAATTATTAAGTAATCCCAGCCTTTATTACCATAAGTAAGTAAGGCTGGGCCCATTTTCAGCAGTGCCTCTGAATGACTGTACAGATCAAGCATTTTTGAAATCTCTCTACCACAGATCAGTAAGATTTAAAATAACAAGTGTGCATCCTACAAGCTATAAAAAAATTGTGAAGATCTGGGAAATTATTTAAAGTTTTGAGCTATGTGGGGCATTGGAGTCACGGTGTGTGACAGGTTCACCACATGTGCTTGTGTAAGGCAGCCTTCAAAGTCTTAGCTCTAATGAGGGTGAACTCTGCTCTCCAGGCTTTCCGGTGATGAGCATTATAGGGCTTTACTATAAGGAGCCTACAACATGACTTGTATAATACTTATCTCTGGGAATAATGTGATTAGCAACACTACTGCTGGGAGGTGGAGGAAGAGTCATAAAGGTGTTCCCTTTAATATGATACATTTTAAACACTGCTCTTATCTGAATAAATTGGTCACTAGGTGGCAGAAGTAAAATATGTCTACTCCTCAAAAAATTCCAATACATGTGCTCTTGTATTCCCCTTTGTCTAGCTTCTTGGTTATTTTACTTCCTTTGTCTAAAGTATGTAAGTGAAAATCACCCCAGGTTACAAATTCTCATGTATTATATAATGGTTCTTGTAAGGCATCCATGATTTACCTTTGAATGAAAGAGGAAGTAACCAGGTGTGGGAAATGAAAGAAGTTAATGCAGCTTTCTATATTTTACACACAGGCATGAAAATAAGTTTAACTTTCAGTTTTATCCTTTCTTACTACAAGTGTTTGTTCTTCAGTTTCTGAATTTAAAGCATCAAGAAGCTTACTTTGTAGCCTAGTATGTCGAATCAAAAAGATTTGGTAACTCTTCATGTTCAGTTAAAAATAATAGCGCAAAACTGAAGCTTCAAATTAAGTAACCAGATATCTTGTCTCATACTAAATGTTTCATCTCTGTATATTTTGGGTTTGGGTACGTGGCTAGGACTACTTAGAACATGTGATGAGCTCTCCATTTCCTAAGATGTTGGATGTGGTATAATAGGTTGTATGCTGTCCTGGCTATAATATACAATGTAATGCTTTTTTTTTTTCCCCCCAAGGTATATATAGGTATAACATGTATGTTTTAGAAGTGTTTTGCCTCACTTGAGGCAAATGGCTTCTTTCACTGTTTCTCCTCCTCAGACCATAACGTCTTTTCATTCCGACGGTAACCATCTTGGGATAAGGAATTTTAACCTGACTATGCCAGTAAAATGACTTTTTGTAGTGCTATATAAAATAATGTTGATCTGCAACTCACCAGATGGTGTCTATCCACTAAACCCTTATATTTACTTGTCCCTTTTTCTTAAATACTGCTTTCAGGTGCTTCTTCCTTCTTAGTTCCACTGGAAGTGATTAGGCTTGTTCTCAGTGTACCCTCTGCTGGAGCATTACCAAGAGTTTTAGCTTCTATTTAGTAGTTCAGCTTAAAGAAACAGCATGAATGCTACCTGTCTGTCTTCTAAAAATGTCATAATACCATATCTAAGCACCAGAACACTCTTTTAGGAGTACTCTTTAGATTGTTTTAGATTGTCAGTGGATAAGGACAGTAAATATTTTGAAGGATATGAAATAGCCAAGGGCTGCACTGCCATATCAGTGAAGTGAATATTAAAATCAAGGAAGGTATGAATTAAAGAAATTAATTTTTTTTGCTTGATTATTCTCATATGCGTCATCGTCAGATGTGAGATGAGGTAGTTGCATTTATGTGGAAGCATAGACCTCCACGCATTGGGACTGGAAGGCTGCACAATCTCTATCTGAAAACATTGAAAGAACTGGTAGGTGGAACTGTAGATTTACACTAAAGTTTATTTGGTCTGCTGTTGTCTCATGAATGGTGAGTTGTGTTGACAGTGCCTGTATTGGGAAGGCAAAGGAAAAGTGATCCAGGCAACTGGAGTTGTTAATTTTATCTAAACAGTGTACTAAGTTTTACAACATTCACAGAAGAGGCAAATGAGGCTGTCATACAGGAAGAATTGGATGACTCTGTGCTGGAGTCATGGAAATGGGATAATGTTCAGCGGTGCAGAGCAGCAGGCTGTGTAGTTTGAGACTATAACAAGAATATCTGCTAGAAGCTGGGAGCTGAGCTGTAGAGGAGAAGAAAAATTTGGATGTATCAGCAGAAATTGGATCAGGCTGAACCTCCATTTGGCACATCACCTTTTCCTGTGGTGATGGGAAGGGCTGGCTGCTGGAACGAGGAACAGCCAGGTGCCACGTTTGGCTTTGGCAGCAAGCAGTGGACAGTGCATCTGGCAGTTGTTGTTCGGCATTTGTGTGTAGTGGGAAGAACCTGCAGGAAAGCAAGACATCTTCAGGGCCCAGTGGTGGTCATTGCAAATAACCTCAGGGTTTTCCTATGCATTTGATCTGTCTGAGGTTGACTGTAAGGGTGCAGTATGATATGAAGGTTGCTATGGACATGAATGTAAACAAAATCCTAGGCCCAGTTTGTTGAGGTGTTACCAACAGAGAGAAGAGATACCTGTGCCATTATAGGAGGCTCTGGTGAGACAGCAGCTGAAGTATTTTGTGTACAACCATGCTCAAGAAAGATGTGTTAACATTAGAAGGGAGAGGAAGAAAAAGGTTGCCAAAGTGAACAGGTAAATGTGTTCAGCTTGTGTTCCAAAATGAAACTTACTTGGTTTGGTAAATTAAGGGAGAGCACACCCGTGATGTAAGTATCAGGGTAGTGAACACATTGAGCAGAGATCTGCTGAAACTAATGCACAAACTTTGTAGAAGGGTAGGAATAATATCAATTTTGGAAATAAGGTTTTTGTTCCAGTGGGTTAGTGTAGGTCTGATAGCTCTTCCTTATGGAAAGGCCAGCAAATTTCTAAATATGTTTAAGACAGAATTGGTTGCCTGAGATTATGTGATGGGATTGCCAAGGGGACTGGGTGGGAGTAGTCTTTTGCAGGCCTGCATACCCGTCTGTTGCCATACCTTGTTAGAGAGAAGCTGTCATGGCAACTTTATTTAAAACTGTTTAGGGAAAGTAATACAGAAGAGATGAGGATATGAATGAAAAAATTATGCTTACTCCTGCTGCCTGGATTCAGGTGATTTTTTTTTAAAAAATCATTATTTCTAGCCCATGCTCAGCTGCTGACTGAAGATTGCAGCTTGGAGCAAGGTGGGACCAGCATTAATAATCTTATTACACGTGAAAACTGCAATGACTTTAAATCTTGGTTTAATTCCATAACTGGGAAAAAGAAAAACGGAACCATTCAGTGTCACTACAATGACAGCCGAGGTGATGCTGAGAGCACTTCTCCCCGCTGGCCGCCCTTCTCCCGCCCTCCGCTGGCGAGACGTGCCGCAAGGGCAGGAAAAAGAGCGGTCCCTGGAGCAGCGCGTCCCCCGGGAGCGGGCAGCGGGATGCGGGGATGGGGCGCGGAGGGGCTGGGACTGGGATCGAGGCCGGGACTGGGATCGGGGCCGTGCTGCCGCCCCGCGGCTGCGCCGGGGCTGCCGGCGCGCTCCTGGCCCCGGGCCGGCCTTCCCCTTTTATTCCTGTTTTATTCCGCTGGCTGAGCTGCGTCACCGGCCCAGCGAAGGCGCAGGGCGCGATCTGCCGGTCGGACCCGGGCACGGGCTCGGGGGCTTGAGGTGCTGCCTCCGCCCCGGTGGGGTGTGCTGGAGCCAGCGCCCTGCCTGCTCGGCGCTGTAAATCCTGCCTTAACGCGGCTCACCCAGGGGGAAAAAATTCTACTAGGAAAACCAGTCCATTGCAGAGCAAGAGAAGTATAGAGAAGTACGTAACAGACTGCAAATACCTTTCATTTCATTGTCCTGTTTTTCCCGCTTTCCTTTTTTTTTTTTTTTATGGTTACACTTGGATTCCATTTTATCTCTTCAAATCTTGTAAACTCTACAGGGCTTCTCTCTCCATTTCCTTTTTACACCCGACCATCAAATTTGTTATACGAGGTTTTTGTTTAACCACAACTTTCAACTTTGTTTGCATTACACAAAGCTGATCTAGGAGTGCTGAACAACACAAGAGTTCACTTGGAAACAAAAAAATAAAAATAGTGGGAGGATAAACTGCTCCCTCACAGTCATCATGGGCAAACGGCAACTGGGAGGGGTATAATTGCTAACCTTTTTATTTTTCCACTGCGAGGTTATTTGTGTGTCTCCAGCTGCCTCTCAGCCCTCCTTTGCCTAGGATGCTTTTGTCCAGCCAGCTGGGATTCTTTAACTTGCGGCTGATAGTGTTTAGAAGCTGAGTTAAGAGTCCTAAAGTAGCTCCCTACTCAGCCCCCATCGTTAAAACAGCGCAGCTGCTTTTCAGGCACCCCGAACGCTGCTGTTGAACTGGGAGGGGAAAGCAATTTCCTTCAGAACTGAGAGAGGAGGAGCGTGAGCCCTGATGCTTCAAAGAGAAAATGTTACTTCACCTCCATAAGCTTAACAGCACAGTTGAAATATTAACCGGAAACTCTGGGGCATTTGGGGCAGACACAAAGTGTGGCTTGGTCGCTGAATGAGTCACTAAAAAGTGACTTAGGGGAGCTTCTTTAGGGCTTTAGGTGCAGCCCTTAAGTAAAAATGACCTTTTGAAAGCATTTTAACTGTTTATACAGCTGGTCTGCAATTGAGAGGCAAGACACAGATAGTTTGTAGCTGAGGAAAGGAGATATTACTTGGCAGTAGGGTTTTAATGAAGCGAGAGGACTGAATCGCAGTTTTCCTCTTTCGAAGACAATGGGTGTAAAAGCTTCCATATTCCTTTTCAGTGATGATGAGTGATGACAGTGCCAATTTTTTAACTCTGGCAGGTAGTGTGGCAAGTGCAGCATCTTCAAAATATGCTTTGGATGCTCTGGTCTTCAGCTAGGAATTAACATAGCATTAAGTCACGATACAGCCACCATTGTGAGGGCTGTTCCTGCATTCATGCCTTTGGCTGGCTGGGAAGTGTGTCAGTTGTCTGAAGAGTGGTTTAGCACCATTAAGAGAGTCTGGTTTGTGCTTTAAAACCAACCAACTTCCCCACCATGATATGTAACAAGCTCTGATGGGCTTTTGTCACTGTGTGCTGTATATATGAAAGAAACATGCTGTTGTGGTGGTAGCAACCACAAGTTTTTGGGGACTCTTTGCAGAGCATAGATTGTGAATACATTGGTTTTGCTGGCCATAGTGGTGCTGAGATAGCTGTGTTCACAGAACCATAGAATGGGTCAGGTTGGAAGGGACCACAGTAGGTCATCTGGTCCAACCTCCCTTCTCAAGCAGAGTTATCTTAGAGTGCAACATCCTAGTGCTAAAGCTTGCTATTTTCCTGTGGCTTCTGCAGTGGTGAACTAGACAGTCTTGCTAGTAAAGGATATGTTGAAAGAATAATGTATTCCTCTGTATGACTTTCACTTCTAGGGAAAGAAAATAACCCAGGAATTTGGTGATGGGGAAATTCCAAAATTTGATGGAGCAGGCTATGACAAAGACCTGATCGAAGCTCTTGAAAGAGACATTGTATCAAGGAATCCAAGCATTCATTGGTATGAGGATTTTCTCAATTCAAGTGGGTTTGCTAGTGTGGAAAAGGCAAGAAAATAGCCGTCTTTTAACTCTTGCAACAGGGAGACAACATAATCTTCTAAAGATAGGCAAAAGAAGGTCTTTTCCTTAAACACTTTATTAATTTAATTACAGTTAAGCTTTTGTTGCTAATTGATACTGTGTGCAGTACATCCATTACAGGTACTAATGAAATGAGCATACACTCCAGAGATCTTTAAAGATACTGCTTTGGAGTTCACATTGTCCAAAACAATTTTTAATTAAGCAGCTCTGGGTGACTTGAGTTGAAAAAAAAACTTTCCCTGTCTTCCAAAAGTGGATTCAATTTTAGGTCACAATATTATAGGAGTGCTCTCATGAGGCATAACTTGCATGCTGAAAGAGATGGTACTAAGTGAAAAGCTTTTCTATTTTTCTTGTATAAAAATAGAAGAAATATTGTTGCATGGGAATCTTATACAAGCTTCTTCACTTTGCACAGGGATGACATAGCAGATTTGGAAGAAGCCAAGAAATTGTTAAGAGAAGCTGTTGTTCTTCCAATGTGGATGCCTGATTTTTTCAAAGGGATCAGAAGACCTTGGAAGGTGGGAATTTATTTGGTGTTTTAGTAAATGGCAAGCTGTAGCTATGTATGTCTGCTGCTGTAACTTGTGGATGCCTGTAACAGAAGGCTAAAAAGGTAAATGGGAAAGATCAAGAATTTGTTCAATAAATCATCTCATAATGATTCATGTAAAATGCACTGAAAGAAACATCTGGAATTGTATGCGGCCCTTACAGTAAACAATATTTTTTCTGTATTTACTCAGTTACAACTTGTTGATGTTATACTTTCTATATGTCAACCTGTATGTATGAACATGTAGGGTATATTGGTATATTGACTGAAGCAGAAATGCTTAATAGACAGCTCTTCGTAGGATTATGGTGACCAGCTGTTAACACTTTCCAGAACTCAGTCCTTGGACTGTTTTGTTCCAAATGTGCCAAGTATCTCTCGATCAGACTGCAAACCACAGGCTGGATGGTTCAAGGAAGCAAAGAGAGAGGAGGCTAATCTAATGATTTAGCTTTGCAGTTGCATTTGGAGCTGGGCATAGTTGCTGCTGGAGAGAAAGTCAGAGGAGAATGGATTACAAATGGCGCAACAGGAAGGATATAGGACTGAACTGGCCTAGGCTGGTGGACCACAAGTGAGCCAAATCTGGGCCTTGCTTAGAGCTAAAATGGAAGAGGAGGGAGGAGGCTGCTGAGCATTTCTGTAAAGAGCAAACAAAATTGTCTTGCTTTTGATGTGGGATGGACTGACACTTGTTTGGGGAATAACTAGTCACGATTCGACCTTTTTGGTTACTGAGAAGGATTACTGGGGAAAAGAGACTGTTGCAAATTGTCTGTTATTCAGAGTCTGCAAGGCAGTGGCGTGTGTAGGGAATGTTGCGTGTATGAGTAGTTTCTGTGGTTTCCTACGCTGGTTCAGCAACATTTACTAACATTTTTCCTGTCTTTTCCTGATTGGTCCATGTGCTTCCTTGGGTTGCACTTAGACTCAGCAGGAGCTGGGAGATTGCTCCTTGAGGGCTGTTTATGGAGGTTTTAGTGAGTTGCAGGGAGGGAGCCCAAACCTAGAGTCAGTGTAAACCTAGCCCCAGGCTATAAGACCTTTGGGATTTAGAGTGCTTGTGGGCAGTACCAGTGGCCTTGAGGTTAACCTATAGGTTAACTGAGCTATCATCTTGGGCAAAGCCTAGGTATTGTGGATTACGTGTGTAGGGTGAAATTTTAGTGTATTTTGAACAGTTGAGTCTCTCTCTTTTCTTCTTGACTTAGAAGAAGTTGATCCATACCCTGTGCCCTGTTTGTCCAACCTTCAAAATCTTTTAGGGGAAAGAAGAGCTGCTGTGCTTTTTTTTCACCTGTTAACATGCTTAGAGTATGTAGTGGCCATCTGTCTTTAAGGCAGGTATCTCAGCAGACTGCATGAAGTGTGAAAAGTGCCACTGGCCTTGTCTCCAGGTGTTGTGGCAGTGGATAAATGAACAACAGCCTGGTCTTTTAAAGAGTTACAATCTCTATGTGAGATTATCTTTTCCTACTGAGCAGTCTTACCTCTGAAAACCGTGTGGTTGTAGACATGGAAAAAAAAAATCTAGGATTATTTCCTCTCTTCAGTCTGAAATGCAAATTGATTTCTGACAAGTCCATGAATAGTCTTTTCTGTTAGCCTTTTCCCTGGTGACTTGTGAAGCTGTAACTCTCATGAATTTATTTTTCACACAGAACAGCATGCATTTTCCCTACTACTGACCTCTGACTGTGCTAGAAGGATGAGAAGTATTGAAGTGAAGGCTGTTTCTTGCAGTAATCAGTGTAGCAGCAGGCATTTGTTGAGCCTAGGAATTCAGGACAATAATTCAGGGGAAAAAGGCAGCCAAAGCTGGTTTTGGATGTTCAGACTCTCCTGAGAACAATTCCCAAGACAGCCCTCACAGTTTGTGCCTGTATTCAGAGGACGGTGCCTGTCTGAAGGAGCCAGCTGTCTTCCCTGATTCAACACAAGTGCTGTGTAGTTGCAGCCATGAGTTTCTGAGTGTCCAATGGGTTTGGTCTTCCTTTTTCTTCGAACTGTTTGGTGCCAAGAAAGCCTGGTTGCTTGCTGTGCTTCCCACTGCTCTGCTAGTGATTTTTACAACAACAAGAAGTAACCCTGCAGTGATTTCATCAAAACACTTACTCCCTGCGGTGCATTTCAGCTTCTTATTGGAATACTTTGGATTAACAGAGCCTTAGAGAAAGAATAAAGAAGTCTTTGTGTTTGTCAAGGATTTTAAATAGTGACTAAGTGGCAGCCTCCTAGTTTGCAGAGAGAAAGGGCAACTTGATCCTATGCGTTTCTGTTTGCAACCATGCATGTCTTGTTTTGCTGAGAACTAGAGTTCTTTTATTTTCTTTTTGACCGATATTCCTATTGTCTCTATTCCCATGGAGCTTGGTTTTCCCCTGGCTTGACACGTGGTGTGGCTGCCTTGCACCTGTGTTACGCACATATATAACGCCACCAGTGTCTCGTGCAAGGTAACGCTCCCTGTAATACTTACACAGGAGGTGCAAAGCAACAGGCTTCAATTTTGGCAGTGGACAGCATGTGTAACTGAAGCCAGAATTTACCTTCTGTAATAATGGAGGACTGAACCAATATCCAAAATATGTTGTTAGTCCTCTGTACACCAGGTCCTGCAGCAAACACAGTTTGTCAAACACGTGGGTCGAGTGTGATTTGAATGGAGGTGAAGCTTGTTTTAAAATATTAAAACACGTTTGAAACTCAGGGAGAACAGTAAGTCGTCTCTGACCTGCATATCAGAGGTTGAGTAATTTTCACCCAGTCACTAAAGGTTGTATTTGCAATATTATTATAACATCAGTATAACTGTGCAGCATCTCAAATCTGAGTGTCTGAATGTTCACAGGGAAGAAAAGTGTCCCTTTACCTTTTATGCTTGCTGCTCTGGAGCTTAGGAAACCTTGGGCAGCCTGAGGAATGGCGTTGGACTGTTAGCTGTAGAGATGGCATGTGAGCATTCCTAACTTAATTTACCGATGACTGTATGTTGAGCTTGCATTAGCTAAGTGTTAAATGGCAATAAAGGTATTAAGAGTTAATGGAAAATGGAGTACGGAGAGGCTATTGCTTTTGAATAGTACATTTTTGAATAATTGCATTCCCGGTTGATTTGTTTTTATAGATCTCTTCCGTGTTATTCTTTGTGCTTTTTGAAATAAATTTTTGTGAGGAACAGTTGAAATCTAATTTGCTATATGGCTTGCATTTAACAGATATTTTATTGCTGTGGCATTTTATGTAAGTTATTAATTGCAAAGCACATTATGATGTGCAATTCTAACTCTAGCTAATTTGATTACCCTTGCAATACAGTACAATTTTAGGAAACTCTTGTTAGCTTGTAATAAGATCTTGCCGTTCAGAGGGAAAAAAACAACCAAGCTGCTTGAGCACATTTTCACTGATTTACTTAAAATCACAGTGCCCTATTCTAATGCTGTACAGACATGGAGCTGTGTGCTGTCCCTCTCAAGCACTGCTGCTAAAAGGGTTGGAAAAACTACCCATAAAGATGGCTGTATTTAGAAATATTGTCAAGAGTGACTAACCTATCTCAGTGCTACAGTCTTAACATGGGTTCTGAGAGCACTGTGTGTCTAGCCAAAAACATGGTTGTGAAATGATGGGTAAATGTGCTGAGCTGCAGAGATGCATGCACCTTTCTCTTTCAGAGACCACAGATGGAATGGCAGTCTGAGGACATGGATACCAACCTGGGACTTAATAACAGTTTTCTAGTTTAAAACTTTCTGAATAATCACTGAAATTCATATTAACCTTTTGTGAGACTGAGTGATAATCTACATAAGCCACAGTTGCTTATCTGTAAAACAGAAATAGCTGTGCAATCCTGTCATCCAACAGCGTGATGAGGATGGTGTTTAATCCAGGAATTGCTAAGATGCAGTAGTATGGCCATAGGAGTACTGAGATGGGGAGATTAATCAAGATAACAAACTGTTGTATTCAGTAGATGCTCTTGTGCGTAGTTAAATATAAAAATCAACCAGATCTATACATACACATTGTCAGGATTTTTTGGGAAAATGTTTTTTTTCTGCAGAAAAATGCTCAACTGAGGGAACACAACTTAACTGCAAAAGTATTTTGATTTCTGTGAAGTTTTCTTCATGAAGGAGCCTTTGTTCCAAAAAAAGAATTTATTGTCTTTGTCTGTCTGTGCAACCCTTCATGACCTGGTAAAGGCCTAAGTTCAACTCCAGGGTCTCTCTGATTCAGAGCAAAGCTGTAAATCTCTTGTCTGCTTCCTAGGTGTTAGGTGCAGCAACAGTTACTGGGTTTTGTGGTTCTTACTCCAGTGGAGTGGTAAGAAGAAGTGACAGAATACTTCCACACTGTTCTTGAAAGCAGGATTTTTGCCTTTTGTCTTCCACTGATGATGATTATACTATTAAACAATTCAAATCCAGATCTTGGCTCATATTGAGATGTAGTAGTGTAGTGTACCAATGGCAAAGTTTCTGTATTTGTTTTTCATTACTCTTGATCTCACCCCTCAGGGTGTGCTGATGGTTGGTCCTCCTGGCACTGGCAAAACAATGCTAGCAAAAGCTGTTGCTACCGAATGTGGAACGACGTTCTTCAATGTGTCTTCCTCTACACTGACATCTAAATACAGAGGCGAGTCTGAGAAGCTGGTCCGCCTCTTGTTTGAAATGGTATGTCCTCGATGATGTGATCTGGGGATCACTAAGGTGAGAAAGGACATCACTCTTGGTTTCCTGCCCTTCCAGCAGCATGTTGGAAGCATGGAGTTCATTGAACTGAAACCCTCTGAACCAATTAGGAAAACATAATCTCAGTGATTCCACAAATGGTATGTTATTGAGGATTTAGAAGGAAGTGGTTCGTTGCCCATGTTGAGGATCGCATTTTCCAGACTAAATATAGAGCTGTGACCTTGACAGAAATTCAGTATTTATTTGGTGGTGGGATAACAATCCTATAGAAAGTAAATTTAAAATTGGAAGGGATTTGGAACTGTTATTCTAGAAGCAATATATGTTTTAGTTCCCTTTCTGTTCTGAATGATAGTCACAAGGCTCTCCATGAAGCTATGGGTGCAGTCTGTCATGTGGGGTATGTGAAGGATGTGCTCATGTGGACCCGTACTGAAGAGTCATTCACCTCTTTGGGATCCTCACTGCACTTCTGTAATACTCTCGTTTGAAACCTGTCTCTACTGAGATCAACTGAGCCCCCTTCTGTCTCTTATTCTTATCCTTCACCAGCACAAAACATGGGCATGAAAACTGCCTGTATTGTGATTGTGTTTGTTTTTTCTCTTTGCAAAACTGTTTGCTGAGGAAAGCCAACCAATACTGCAAGACCCCTGACTCAGAGAGTACAATTTAAAGTGTATAAACTTCAGCATATGACAGACAGTTTGTAAATCAGGATCTGGAATTCTTTTCTTGTGATAGACAGGGAAGATGTGTACGTAGTATGTGTAGCAGGAGTGGGTTGTGGTCTGATGAGGGCCTGTGCTTGCTGCTGCAGCCTTAATGGTGATGTTTTCATTTGAACAAAGGCACGGTTTTATGCTCCAACAACAATCTTCATTGATGAGATAGATTCCATCTGCAGCCGCAGAGGCACATCCGACGAACACGAGGCCAGTCGCAGAGTCAAGTCAGAGCTGCTTGTCCAAATGGATGGTAACAAGTCCTTACATCCGGGTTTGGGGCTGGGATGCTGTTTCTTTACAGGTGGGAATGTAAGAACTTGAGCCATCTGGAAAACCTCTCTTAATGGTTAGGGGAAAAACAAGGCAGAACTTGAGACCAGTGTATTTTTGGAGTGTTCAAAGGCAGATAAGTGAGAAAGGTGTTATGCTTTATTTTTATTAAAATGGCTATTTTAAGGGTGAATTGAAAACTCATATTAAAGAGAGACTCTAGGAGAAGCAGATAATGGAGATTTGTGCAGGTTAATGCAGAGATTTTATTTGTATTCAATTTAAACAAATTTCTCCCTTTTGTTAGAGCTTCCAACTGTGGAACCCCATTGTGAGATCTGATTTTGCTTTATTCTGTGGTGGCAGCTAATATTACCCTTTTAAGCCAAATTTAATACCTGTTTTATGCAGGTGCACACAACAGGGATGACCATCTGAGGAATACTGTATGGTGCAGAGGTTTGATAATCACCTTTATATTGCAGCTGTTGTTTAACTACTATTCAAATTGTTCTCAAATTTGCATGTTAATTTCTTTGCAGTCCTCCTTTAGTAAGGACAATAGTGATTCCTATTTCTTCTATGACCAGGTTTGACAGAGATAGCGCTGTCAGTGGGACGAGTAGGGCTACACTCACATATGGCTGTGTTATTAGTAATGTCAAAGAAAATCCTCCCCTGACTCAACAGAAGAGTGCACTTTCCCTCTCTCTGTGATAATGATGGTCTTGTGTCACATAAGGTATGGGAAGTTTGGAAAGGAACAGTAGGACTATATGGAGCTGTTGCTTAGCTTTGTGCAGGCATATACAATGTTTGTGCAGTGTTTCTTAGCAAGCATCTCAATCAATAAGTGCTTTGGAGTGAAATTGCTCTGACTTGTTGTGCTTGCAGGGGTAGGTGGTGCTCTGGAAAATGATGACCCTTCCAAGATGGTTATGGTATTATCTGCTACAAATTTTCCCTGGGATATTGACGAAGCTCTCCGACGGAGACTGGAGAAGAGGATTTATATACCTTTGCCCACAGGTATGTTTGATATGACCATTTTCCTTTCAAATGGTCTTTGCAAGACAAATTTAAGATTACTGCAGGACTGATGGATTTGTGAGTAGTCTTGATGGTTTTGTGATGAGCAGTGAAATTCAGGGGTTAATCGTTTGTCTGGGTTCCTTTATTTTTAAGGAGAGTGAGAGAGGAAAAAAATACTGCTTGCTTGGGGGCTTAAAAACAAAGAGCTGCGGCGTTTTATTGCAAGTCATTGTTGGGTTCTTATATTTTGAAAGAGTGTTAGTTTTAAAAAGCCTGGAATTATGTTAATGTTTAACAGTCAGTACTTGAGTGATCATCAAAGGCAGCCTTTGGACATGTTCACAAATATTGCAAATGCACTCCATGCCCTTGCAGACAAATGCAAAGAAGTGGATCCATGAATTTTCACTTACAGGCTTAGTTCATTGCAAATCACTGCTTGCTCACCTTTATTACTGTGCTTTGAGTCACTCAGAATGCAGCAGACTGACTGCTTTCCTGCCCTAAGACGTCTTGGGCTTGTATTGTCTTTCCTAGCTGTCATTCACCTGTCCTATTAATTTTGAGATTCCTATCACTTGAAGTTTGCATAGCTTCTTTTCTTCTTGGTACAGTGGATGCCTCATCTCCCTGCATAAGCACTCAAGATAACAAGATGCATGTTCATGGTGACAGTGGTTGTGATTGAGTTTTGCAGGTCTAAGGACACTTAATAGTTGTGCAGCTTGTCTTTGCAGCTTACAGGCAGTAACAGCTCCTAACAGGATGCCTGTCTTTATGACCAATTAGTTTAAAATCATATCTGCTCTTCCTCTTATTTCTAATTAAACCACCTTGTTTTTTGACACAGTGTATTACACCCTGGACAACATAGGAGATGTGATCTGGTTTTATTTCCAATCTTAAGTTCCGTTGCATTCTATTCTGTAAATAAGGATGTTGTACTGGGCAAGTCTGAATGATGCATTTATAACTGTGATATGTGATTTGACATGGTCAGGCATTTTAATTGAAAAAGTGATATGTCATAGATACACCTGTATATTGTGGAATTTTATGTAAGTATCTATTCTGTAGTGTTTCATTTTCAAAATACTGCAGAGACTTGCTTAGCCCCATAGCAACGACTAGAAGAATGTTCTCTGATGGAGGTATGCCATATGTACATTGTGCTCTGTAAATAATAAATCCCCATTTTATAGTTAGAATCAGTTGTATGTGATGGATAACTCTATGCTCTTGGCAGTTCTGCAAAGCACACAAAACCAGCAGCTTTAGACAGGATTTCTGTTTTCTTTTATATCCCCTCCCCCTAAAAATACTAAAAAGAAAAAAATTAGGGGCATCAACAAATAAAACATAATGTCTTTTATTGGACATTTCCTTAAGACTTTTAGCCTTTCCTACTGCTACTTCTTCTGTTGTGGTTGTCCTTTATTCTAGGTCATAAAAATTGGTCACTTGGGGAATAAAGATGCTGAGCTGGCGTATTTTTTCTGTACAGTAAAAGCGAGGAAACCATTCATCCTTTTCTTTTACCACCCTTGTAGAGAGTAACACTGAGGCCTAAGCTGTCAAATGTGAATTCCCTCTTATAAGCTTAGGCTGCTTAACATATGTACCCAAATGCACATGTGCACATGCCTTCTGCAAGAAAAATGGTTAATTAGCTGCATAAATACTCATTTACACAGCTGGTTATCACTGTGTGCACACTGTGTCCGGGTATGATACTGGGATACTAGGATGTTTGTATTGTAAATGTTTTAATATATGTTTACCATATTAATGTATCTGTTTTCTGTTGGGCTTCAGCAGCTTTCTTGGGTCCCAATGGATTAAAGTGCTTAAACATATGCTTAAAGTTCAGCTTATTGTTAAGGAGTTTTGCTGTCTGAAGCTCTAATAGAATCATTGTGGTTATGAAACTGGGTGAATAATATGCAGTCAAACCCTTGAACAGCAAGTGAATTCAAAGGGGTGTGAGAAGAAGCAGACATTTGTAGGATTGTTCTTTTGTGTCTCTAGGTAGTATGTGACCAAATGCTTTATCATACGAGACATAACAGACATTTTTAATGACATATGACTTTGATAAATATCTCTAGACCATGCTGTTTTAATGTACGGCATTTAACTTTGTTGTATTTGATTACACACTTTACTATATCTTGTTCTCTCTCTTTTTTCTTACATTGAACTCTTTTGTTTATACTTTTCGCTGAAAAATTTGTGTTTGTATCTTTTTTAATGTAACTCTTGCAAGCTTTCAAACAAGTATTTTTATGTTCTAGCAAAAGGCAGAGCAGAACTCCTTAAGATTAATCTTCGGGAAGTAGAACTGGATCCTGATATCAGCCTTGAAGAAATTGCTGAGAAGATTGAAGGCTATTCTGGTGCTGACATCACTAATGTTTGCAGGTATCTCATTCGTCTTAATTTGTAACTAAAACTGCATGGAAAGTCATCATTTGCATTGTATGGTAAAAGGCAATACCCACTAAGACTGAAGCTATGCTAACAGTGTCTGTTTTTGAGACCCAAATCTTTTTACTGGAACCATGTATTACTGTCATGTGGAGTCTGTGAAATGTGGTTTTCTTGGATCTGAAGAGAAAAAAATTATCTGAGCAAATCTCATGTCACCGTTGGCTGCATTTACTGTAGGTGTCCGCATTTGTTAATGTAGTGCAAAGCAGGTTTGGACTTTATCTTTTTTTAAATCCCATTGGTTTAAGAGCTGGAATTTTGTGAAGTAAAAAGTTCCTTTCACAGAATACTTCTCTGGGGCTTGTATATGCTGTAAGTTTGACAACCATCAGTGCAGCACGGTCTGGGTGACTGCCTGAATCTTCTTGGCATAAGGATGATACAGATAGTTTATAGCATTAGTATTACCATCCTGTTCCCACAGTTTATTTCATTTTTGACAAAGAGTCTTTTCTGGTGAAGGATAGGTATTTGAAGAAAATTATCAGAAGGAAGTCTAGGTCGCTTAAGAACCCTCTCAAGAAAAACTGATCCTGTAAGACCATGGCTTGGGAATTTTTTTTCCTTCCCCTACTTTTCTGAAAATGTGAAATCACTCCCTGGTTTTGAAAACTTGGTGTGTGCCACATAGTAATGAAATTACCTGTTCTCCCTAAGGCCTGTGTTATCCCTTGCTGGGAAAAACCTGGGGAAAGAGTAAATGTAATTTCAGACTGCCTGCGGGCCGTGGTGTGAGCAAATGAGCAGTGTTCTCCGTGACAGTGAGCTGCGCTGGCAGCATCCGAGCTGGGGAGGAGTCGCAGAGCAGGCAGGGCATGAGAAGCCATGGACACCAACAGCCTCAGCACTGCAAGGTGCTGTGTCTGATGCCTCCTGCTCTGCCCTTCACATATTCAGGTGCTGTGGGTGAGCAGGCAACCGAACTGGGCTGCACTCTGAACACTTGCTGACTGCAGGGAGAAGGTTGAAATCTAAAAGGAATGGGGTGTAACAATTCAGACTACTTAAAAAAAAAAAGTCTTTGAGTGCAGTTTGTCTCCAACCCTGCCCTTTCCTGCTCTGAAGTTGTAAAATTTCATCGCTATGAATCATTGTGAAAGGTTTTCAGTTTTATAGTTTTAATTATCTCTGCACATTTACCATATGCTTAAATCGGTTTTGGTGCCAGTGCATTCTTTATGTTGAATTAATGTAGTGATCTGGGAACATGGAAGCTAAGAAAGATGCGAACCACAGCTTCTATGGTAAATAGATGCTGTCTTAAGTGTTCCTGCCAGTGGTTTCTAGCAAGAGAATACAATCAAAATTCATAGGCTTACAGCACATGCTGCTAGCAATTAGCTCCCATACATTGTCCTGTATTTCCAGGGATGCATCTTTAATGGCAATGAGACGACGTATTAATGGCTTAACTCCAGAAGAGATTCGTGCACTTTCTAAAGAGGAGCTTCAGATGCCGGTAACCAAGGGGGACTTTGAGCTGGCTCTGAAGAAAATCTCCAAATCTGTTTCTGCTGCAGACCTGGAGAAGTATGAGAAATGGATGGCGGAGTTTGGATCTGCTTAATCTCAGTGACAGTTTTCCTTTGCTGGAGTTTTATGGCTTTTGTTGTCCTCACTTGCAAAATGAGTTAGAAATCTTTTTAAAGGTTTAATAAAAGGTCTGCCTCTGCCCTCATCCCACCCCCTTCTGATGACAGGATCTTTTAAACTATTTGCCTTTAAAGGGAATGAACACAATAATGAGCTGATATTGTAAAATATATTTTATCTCTGAAATAGTTAAATAAGACAAACAGGAAGGGAAAAATGATATTGTGAGGGCAATCTTTTGATTTTTTTAAGTGAGGATTAGTGTTACTTAACTTCCTCATAGTCATCTTTCATGGCTGGAATCAATAAATCACCTGGGGGGATGTGACTCCAGACAAACAAAAAAGGGCTCGCTGTGCCCCTTGCTCTTAAGTGCTACGTTGCTGTTGAGCTGCTTCTGCCTCCCTTGAATGTGGCATCCAAGTTATTATTCTCTCTCTGTGTGCTTGGATATTCAGAGCAAAGCCCGTGGATTAATTGGCATTACACAGAGGAAATGAGGATCCATCGTGATCCAGGAAAATGAGTTTTCCATCAAGACATGGGCTTGATTCTCCTCTCTTGTACACCTTTTGGAACTGATGTCACTTCAAACTGTATTGGTTTTACCTGTGATGAATTCTGATGGAAATGAGAGGAAAAGAAAAAGGCATTGATTGCTCTCAGTCCATTTTATACTTGATCTCTGAACATAGTTTGAACCTGTTTGAGCAGTAGACACTTTGAAGTTTGACCAGTGGGCACTTTGACTTAGGTTATGACTTGCACTTCCATGCTTGTATATTATCCTGTGCTTTGTCTGTGTTATCTAAATGTGAATGTTATTATTATTATTTTAATACTAAGAGTTTAATACAGTAAAGATACTAATTTCAAGGCTGTATTTAAAACTCAAGAGTGTCCTTAAAACATGTGGCTGTGAACTTCCCCTACTGATTAAATATGAACTCTTTCCTAGCTTTACTAGGCAATGGAACTTGTACCTATTTATGTTGTAGAACTGTTCATGCTTTATTTTTTTTAATGAAGATTTCTTAAAAATGTATAAATATTACTGATGTAGTAATATTTAGAAAATAGCCCGTACGATCTCATTTATGTTCTTAACTTTTTTTCCCTTCCCTCATACAAGTGCAGGGATTAGAAGGTTTGAGTTATAAACTCTACCATGACAAATTGTCTCTATAGTCCTGTCACACTGACTTATAAGAGCTTTTCACAGACTTGGACTGCAAGTCTGCCATAGGAAGGTTTCCTGTGGTAGGAATGTGAAGGATTGGTCAAAAGACCAAATTTACAGAGGAATATGGAAGCTCTCAAAATTTTGGTGAATTTGTGAGCTAGGCCTGAAGCATCTTGGTGAATGTGAATTGCTGTGCAGTTTGGTAGGTATTCTGCCCTTCAGCTCTCTGCTGAGACTCCTAGTGGCATAGACAGATGTGACAAACTGGAGTAAGAAACAGACAGCACCTCCTCTTGAATGGGAGTTAATTTTATTTGCGCCTTTTTTTTACTAGTTCTTGGAAGTTCCCAATAATATCGTATACTCAGCACGCTGGTCCCTTGGGTGATGACATGTAAACCACTAAGGCAAAAACCTTAGATTACACACTTATCTACTTTGCTCAGGAAAGTGGTGGAATCACCATCCCTGGAAGTGTTTAAAAAATTTGTAGATGTGGCAGTTGGGGACATGGTTTAGTGGTGAGCATGTCAGTGCTGGGTTAACAGTCGGACTCAATGATCTTAAAGGTATTTTCCAACCTTTATGATTGTATGATTCCTCCCAAGGAGTAACTGGACCTTTATAGAGAAAAAGCTTCAAAAACATTGATATAATCTGTCATTTCTTTCTTACTGAAGCTGTAGACTGAAACAGTTATTCTTTGTTTGTTTGTTTTACTGCAGTAGAAATTAGTAAATCCATGCAAATCTTTTGTGGCCAAAGCCAGATTAGCACTACAGGGTCTCTCACTAGAGAGGCTGTTGCTGCCTGAGGAGCTTCATCCACACAATCAAGATGTGGAAGGGAATAGACATGAATGCCAGTAACCAAACCTATTCAGCTGCCCAAGAGCAGCGCTGGGATTCAGCAGTTGCTGCTTAGTAGGGTCTAAATATGGGTTTGCTCAGTTCACGTTGCAAGCAGCAGTGACCTTCCTACTGATGAAAGCACAGCCCCTGGGAAAAATGTCTGTCTTTAGCTCTTTGATGAACCTTCTACCTTAAGGCATTAAACTTCCCTCTTGACTGTTAAGCAAAATTCACTGTACTGGGCATTCCCTTTAGTAGGAATTATTCAGGTGCTGCAGTCTTTTTCTCTAAAGGTCATAGTTTCTACCCCAGAGATGTTTTTACTGAACAGGTCTGTTCATTTTCTACAGCTGCAGAACAGAAATTTGGAATTTTTCAGGCAGTAGATGTTTATGATGGTTGTGCCCTAGCGTTACACCTGTGACTTGGGTCCTGCCAGATCAGGCACCCCAGAAGACTGAGACCATCCTTTCTGTGCTGAGACCTTCCAGGACAGGGATCTGGCCCTGTGTGCTGACCCTTACATCTTTACCAAGTCGTGCTGGCACACTCACCTAGGTGGGCTTGGAGACCGGGTTATTAACTTGAGGGGAGCCAGCAGTGGGGTACAGCAAGGAGCAACCTGAGAAGAAGGGCAGTCAACAGTGGCAGCAGCTCAAGGCCCAAAGGATGAGCCTATGACTGAGTGTAAGTCCAGTTCACGTCCCATTGGTGGAAAGGCTTGTGTAAGGATGTAGGATTCCTCAGAGAGCAATGTACGAGCATATCACAGCCTGCTGTGACAACATGTTCAGTCTGCATCTGTGTGTGGAGATCATGCGCACATGTGTGGATGCATATATATATATACATACACACACAGTGAGTGGTGCTTCAGTAGTTGTACCTAAATTACATTAAAAAATATGTTTTAAAGCTGTGTTTACATGTTTTCTAAACATCTGTGAAGGCCCTTTTGGGTGGCACTGTTAATTTTTGTACAATATGCAATCTGCTTGTATGAAGTAATAAATGTACGTGCAGAGTCTGTCTGTCTCGCTTGAGAGGGGCTGTGAGTGCTTTGGTGGTAACTGTTTCCAAAGGCTGCCGTACAATGCAGATCTCTTCAGCATGTCATGGTGATGTTGGACTCACTGAAGTCCTGGATGGGGAGCAGTTAGAGCAGAGTGAGTCTGGGTTTTTTGTCAGCAATGCTTTCTGTCTTAAATTGGCCCTTTGTTGACACAAACTATAAAATGGAGAACGCTCCAATACCCAGCACATGCAAGCAGGGTTGGGAGAGAGGAGCAGAGGCCCCAGCAGATGTTCAGTGTTAGCACCTGGTTCAGACCTCCTAGAGCCAGGCAGGCTTTTTACTACTTGCCCCTGGGCTGGAAGTATAATCAGTCTCCAGAGAAGCTTCATCATCAGCTGCCTGCTAACCAGGACACTTTCAAGACCAAAACTTCTATTAGGAAGGAGCTTTCAAACTTGAAAAGAGACCCTGCATCTCCTGGGACTGAGTTGATTATTTGAATTTTCTCACTAACTTCCTTATAAAAGAATGTGTAGTTTCCAGTGTTTAATAATGCCTCAAACATAAAAGACCGAGCAAGGGAAATGCTGATCAGGGGATTTCAAGAGAGGTTAAATCTTTGCATAGAAAGTTCAGCTCACCTCAGTTTAAAAGAGACTTAAATAGCAAAGGTGCACTGACTTGTTCTCATTGTGGAAAAGATGAAAGCGCTTGTGTGCTGTAAAAAAGTCCTCTGTCAAATGAGCAAAGACTTCATGATACAATCCAGGCACAAGAAGGTGGAAACAGCAGAAAAAATAGTGAATTTTTTTTGTTCAGTTGTCTGCTGTCAGGGACCTGAATCAGATTGGGGATTGAGATTGTTTTCGGATCTGTAGTGACAGATAAGTACCTGATGAACATGCAGGTGCTGTCAGGGAACAAGCAGGGAGCCTGGGAGTGCCAGAGCTACACGCTGGTGTATAGTGAGTGTCAGCACCATGGCAGCAGCAGAGCCCACTGTGTGTGAGCTGCCCATCCAACAGCGCTGTTGGTGCAGAATGGAGCCAAGCCAGCCAGGAGTGGTCTCAGTAGCCCTCTGATAGAATAAAGCAGACTGTGTAAAGCCACCCGTGCTGGTGATAGCAAAGGCAGACATGCTGCATTTCAGAGAAGGTGGCACACTTTCTTTTTTCCTCGTTCACATTAAGTATTTCACAAGAGTGCTGCGCGAAAGCTCAGGTGTGGCTGTGGATGCCTCAGTCACCTGTGTTCAAAGGCTAGTTGCCATGCAAGCCATGGCTAACTGAGCTGCAGCAGCAAGTGATGTTCCTGTATCCCACAGTACAGGGACATGGGACCTTCTCTGCCTTCTAAGGCAGCCTGGTTTTGTACTCTGCTTGTGACCTGTTCTTGTGACCCACTTAGCTCGTACACGGTGGGTCAGTACTTCTAATAGAGGAACTTCTTTTCTGCAATACAGAGCTGTCTTTTGATCAGCTAAAGCACCATGCTCCTACACATCTGCACCTGGGCATCTTGGAAAGATTCAGACAATTTTCCTCTTCTTTAGAAAGCCCCAACTAGCATTACAAGCAGGTGGGATGAAATGTCTTGGCTAGGCTGGTTTCCCAATGCAAGAAAACTTACCTCAACAGACAAGGAGGTGCCACAAGGAAAGTTCTGCTTTTGTTATGAAGCAGCAAAGTATGGGGACATTCCCATTCCTACTACACAGGCAGAGTTAGGGTTGTATTGTGTCCAAGCTCTGTTTTCTGTCCTTTGTGTATTTGTGATTTCTTTACTGCAGTAGAAATATTTTTCTCTGAGTTAGGGGGAAGCCGTGGGATATTTGTTCAATGTCTGGGTTGGGGTTTTGGAGATCTCACGATTGGGTTGGTACCTGAAGGTGCTGGGCCTAGCATGCTTACTTCTGGAGAAAAGCATCATGCATCCTGCCTGACTGTCTGGCTGTACAGTAAGCAGTGTAGCTTTGTGAAAAGTCACTTAAATATAGTACTTAGGATATTCATTTGACAAAGAGAGAAATTCTTACTGCCAGTTCACAGCTGTTGCTCTCATTTAAAAGCATCTCCTTGAATATGTTGTTCAACTGATGTAGAAGAAACTGTCTTGGAAGTAGGAGTTTTTTGAACTTGACTTTGGAGGGAAAGAAAGGTAGGAAAATATTTGCCTAGAGGAAGATACCAGAGTACCCAAGACACTGAGAGCTGAAATTTCTTCTTTTTGTGGCTTTCCTTTTTGTCTAGCAATTGCACTGCTGGATTGTACTTTCTGTTTCCAATTTGTTTTGAAATAATTACCATTGTTTATCCATCTCTCAGACAGCCTTTGCAGATGATTCAGTTCCACAGAGCCCTCTTTTGCTTAGCGGTTGGTATTCATGCACAGCATGTTGTGTGACATCTAATTGAATGGGCTGATGGCATGAGATCTTCCTTGTGAAGTAAAGGTCACCCAAATGGTGAAGGTGAGAGGAACTGCACTGAATACCAATTGGACTTGTAGTAACAGAATCCATAGCAACTCTACACAGAGCTTATAAATACAGCGAAGAAGGAAAAGGGAGTAACCTTAGGGAGATGCTGACAACATCACAATGTGCATGTTGATAGAAATGGGGGTCTTTGCATCTTCTGTGTAAGAGGGTCAAAGTGGCTTGGTGAACAAAGGATGCCAACCGCAGGCACTGCCAACAGGTTTCATTACTCAGCCTTGCTGCTTAAGAACATGGCAATGTCCCAGGCTGGTTTGTTTGCAGCCCCCTAGTATTTTTTTGTTCTGAGGCTGAAGATCCTAATGTTGTGAATTAAACAGAGCAGCTTTGTTTTTCTTAAATACCCTCTGCAGACCCTTAATAGGTGCTTCATTGGGCTGCAGATGGTGGTTTGAAAAGCACTGGCCCAATTCATCTTAGGCTTGCCCTATGGAAGGGAGTCTATAATGGATGCTGTTGATTTTATTTTCTTATTGTTAGTTTGCTCAGAAACATGAAACTTGGTGGCTGTGAGGTGCTTCCGGGGAGTTTATTTTTTTCTGTGCAGATTAGCATTTCATCAGCATATGGCACAGCCATTTCAAATAAATATTTGGCTTTCCTTGATTTATGCTTGTGTAGAAAGGCCCCCGCATATGCATTGTGATTCGTGTGCTCCTGTCCTTGATAGATCCACATGCCTCAGCTCTGGGGAAATGAAGCAGGCAGGGAGTTGGCCCCTTCTCTGGTGGGGCTGCTATACCAGCAGCACTGCTGGGTCAGCCTTCCTCTCTAGACCATGGAAATTTAGATTAATTTAAACTGGGAACTGCCCAGGTTGAGCAAATGCTTGGCACCCTGTCCAGGATCACCTCCTTCACCTGCCAAAGCAGCTGTGTTTTTGCAAAACACAGCCCTGAGTAAAGAGTGTGGGAGCAAAAAACGACGGCTGGGGAGATGCTTGCGGAGGAGGGGGTAGGATGGGATTCTGGGCTGAGGCCCTGTGTGCCCACCCATGCCAGGCAAGGGAAATCAGTGGTGTAGAGAGGGGACAGCACTTCCCCAGGCATGCAGTATGGATATTTTAGCACAAAGGATTTTCATTTGAAAATGAAAAGCTAATCAGTTTTAAGATGGAATGGAGCCTGCTGCAGCCAGTGACCCAGGAGGCCTTTTCCAGCTCTGTGGCATATCCAGATGTTTTGTGTTCTCACAGATGATTTGGAACTCGTTTCCAACCTAAGTAAGTTCACACTTGATTTGTATCCATCTGATCTTGTGCTAATGTCATTGTCTAACAAATATTTCCTACTTCCTGATATTTCTCCTACATCCCTGAATGAACGAATAGAATCACCATATAGAGCAAGCAGCACCTTCTGCTTTGTTGTGCTGTATAAGCTCCTTCAGTCTCTTGAGTAAGCTGGATCCTCTTCAGCACCCCTTCTTTATGACTGAGCCTGTTGTTTATTTAATACAAATCACCAGACATGTACATGGTGGGTCCATAAGCTGCACACAGCAAGCTACCCAGTAAGGCAAAGAGAAAAAGAAATTGCCGTCATGGTATGTTGCTATAATTAAGCAAATACATGGAGTATTTGGTTTCATGACCTACAGGAGTGCAGGAGACTTTGTTATATTATTAATGCACAGAAAGTGGGGCTTGTTAGATAACTGGTAGGCAGTGGGATACACAGGGAAATGGGGAAAGATGCAGGAGTTCTCCAAGCAGTGGTGAGAGACAAGATTTGGGTATTTTGTTTGCATGAGATGCAACCAGGTGCACCCACATGGTTTGAGATCACATCATTTCTGGGGACGTTTGGATGCTGCCCAGACAGAATGGAAGAAAAGATCTGGGACCAGCAAACACACTCCAGGGGTAGCACAGCCACCAGTATCAGGGATGAATGTGAGTGTGGACTGACAGGATGGATCGCAATGACCTTCTGGCAGTCTCCCTGCCTCTGCCTTTCTCCTGTGTGTGTGCACAGAACCCAGGCACTCACACTCAGGTCCCCACTACTCGGAGTACCCAGTGACTCTGTGCATGACCCTGCTGGTACAGACAGGATTCTCCAGTGCATGCTCCTTGATCTGAAGCTGTTCAGAAGCAAAACCAAACTGCAGCCTCCCGAAGGGAACTGTTAAGCGTCTGGCACCAGAAACCCTATTATGCAAAAATTGAACCCACTTAGACTGAGTCTGTTCAAGAAATTCCTTTTGTATCTGGTGGTGGCTATTACAGGCAAGGTGGAATAAAGCTATTGCACTTCTGCTCCTCGGTGATGGGGCTCTTTTGTGGTTTTTCTGTCATGTTGCTCAGCTGGGGCTGTGTGTGGGTGTGCCAGCAGCCCCAGTGGCTCTGTGTGGACCACAGCTTTTCTGCAGAGGGTTTGGGGAATGGAAAGGCTTTGTCTCCCATTAAGAGACCCAGCAACTCTGCTTCTCAAAGACGTCTTCCAACTAGAGGTATTTTATACCTTGTTTCAACTTTCTGTCATTCTGATAGAAGCTGACTGCAGGCTGCCTGGCCAGTATTTTCCTCTAATGGTGCAGAGTAGTTTTAAGAAGACAAAAAAACTCTGTCACACTTAAGAAGAAAATGCCTGGCCAGATTTGGTAAAGGACAGAAACAAGCTTGTGTCTGAACACACTTGACAGAGCCCACCACACAGCTTCCCCAGTGGGAGTCACACTTGCTTGAGATGGTGTTGAACACAATCAGAGGAGGACTGTGGGACAGGGTGAGGAAGAGATTGGTGGTAGGAATTCCTGCTGCTGGAAGTAGTCCTGGGATGATGATGCAGCTGCCCAAGTGAGTATCCCTGGCTGCATTAAGGGAATTCATCTCACCTTGCTGCTGCAGAGTGTTGGTTGCCCCCTCATCTCTCAGGGCAGCACACCAGATTTTTGTCTTTAGAAGAGGTTTGAAGCTGATTCAGAAGAGAGCTTGAAGCAGCGGGAGCCCTCATTGAGGAGTGCCCATCCCGTGTCTACGTAAGCCCATGCTGTGGATAAGGAGGCCAAGAGTCCATTGCCTGCTGTGCAGCACAGGGGCTCTGCCTGCTCCTTGCCACACAGGACACACTTTGAGGTGAAAGGGGAACACAAAAGAAATGCTGCCACTGCAAGATAAAAGGCAGTTGGAGGCATGAGGTGGATGAAAAGAAGACTCTTGCTGGGAATCAAAAATCTTTCAGAGTCTCCTCCTGAACTACATGCCAGGCTGTCTGCTCCCATCCACCTGCCAGTGGGAGAAGGCACAAGCCCACCACCCTCACTCTTCTCAGGGGAGGGGGACAGAGGATCCCTTTACAGGGGTATTACTGAGGACATGGATCTTCCCATGTGCACAGCATGTCTTCAGAGACCTGTGTTGTGTGAGGTGGTGGACAGGCACGCAGGAATGACAACCCCAGCCTAAGGAAGAAACTGGGGCCAGCAGTGAGCCAATCGAAGGTGGGAAAAGGAGGAGGAAAGGGCAGCGGTGGGAGATCCATCATGGAGGTGGCTGGCATGTACTGATGGCTTCTTGCTGTCCCTAATGCTTGTTAGGAGACTTACAGATGGTGTTTTCCAAAAGCTGAGCTCAAACACAGCCTTCTCTGAAGGAAGCTGTCCAGATGACTGCCATGGGATGGCTTGTAGTTTGGCTGGGCAGCTCCCAGACCCAGCTGGGGCACTGTGGGGCACGGGCAGCTGAGAGAGCTTTGCCTGCTCTTTGCGAAGACAAGGCTGAGACCACTTCCATTTGCACCCAAAGAGGGATAGCAGTGCATCTCCTTTCTTGGCTTTCTGAAGTATTTCTGCTCTGACCAGGATTTCCCAGCTTCTGTTGCTGCATGGCACATGCATCCTCTAGTAACCACAGCAGTAGTGGATCAAGGGTTGGACTTGATCATCTCAGAGGTCCTTTCCAACCTGGCTGATTCTATGATTCTATGAAAGCTGGACTGCTTGTGTCACCAGGAAGCTCTGCTCTTCACATTCAGTTTTACCTTGACACCAAGTCATTTTTTCCTTAAGAGTGAGTTTAGCATGCCATGAAAAAAATCTTCTGATCTCTCAGTGAATTTACACTTAAGCCTTGCTTTTTATTTAAGTCTCAGAGCCTTCCATTCAATTTTCCTGTACAGCGAGGAATATGCAGGTATTGAGTGTGCAGAACACACTTGCTCAGCCAGCACAAATTCCTCAAACAGGGTTCTATACACCAGGTACATGGAGCTTATAACTTATAACCCCTTTGATTTAGGGTTCCTTGGGGTGTGGCACTCACACTGGATTGATAAATATCGAAATTTCTTAAGCAGCACAGAGGCTGCAGAGCAGAAGAGCTCAGCTGGAAGGGATTCAGAGTCCTGCTGAGTTTTGAATTCTTGAAGGCCACTTGGGTCCTCGGGCCGACAGAAGCCTCCCAAATGTAGCCATCTGCAGAAATGAGAGCAAGAAATTATCAGGGAAAGAAAGGGTTCAAACTGCTTTCAAGATTCATAAGGTAAGTTGCTTTACATGCCCAGTAGCTTTCTTTTTGGGCANACTTTCAAGATTCATAAGCCCTTTGAGGAAGTTTTAAGAGCTAAAACAGCTCAATAGTTGCTTTACACGCCCAGTAGCTTTCTTTTTGGGCATCCAGAAGCTATAGCTGGGAGCTGGATGCAGTTCCCAGCCTTGGGGCTGGGTTCAGGGCACACGGCTCTTGCTCAGAGCAGCTTCAGCTTTAAAGCCACTGCAAAAGTTTGTGTACAAAGTGCTGACTGCAAGCATCCATCACGAGGAAAACCAAGAGGAATGTGATGCGCCAGGCTTGTTTAGAAACCATAGATGATTTACAAAGTGAGCTTAATTGGAAGTTTCTCTTTGCGGCTTTCTGATGTGTTATTTTTCTGATGCAGACGTGTAGGAGCCTTTAAAAATGTCCATGTTAACTAATGAAGAATTGCATAATTGGGGGTATATTTATTAACTGTACATGTACAGGATGGGGGAATGACTTGAATAGCAAAAGCACTGAAGGGAAGGATATGTGTATCTCAGGGCATCACCAGCTGATCATGAGGGACTGGCTCTCTGGGTGGAAGAAAGGGCTTCTTGTCCTCATCCCCTGGGCACCTGTCCTCAGTCCTGCCACTGCTTTTAAGAGAATATAGGACATCTGAGGGCCTCCACAGAGAAGCAGTAAGAAGCTGAAGAAGTGCAAAGAAACAGTCTGTGGAGGAAGGTGCTCAGAATGAGGCTCACTAAATTTTTTTAAAAGAACATTTTGAGGGGGTTTAACTTGACAGGTTTTTTTAAAAGTCTATATTTTTAAAAATATCTTTAGAAAGAAATCTTTAAAAGTCTAAAAATATACTAAAATTTTTTAAAGAGGGAGAGGATATACTATTCTTACTGTCCACTGTGGGGAAGGCAGAGGAAAACAGTCTCAAGTTAACATATGGAAAGAATACAAACATCCCTTCAACAAAAATTGGAAGTCTTATGGAGGCCCCATCCCACTGAGGTGTGTCTGAACTACAGACTGTCCCCCATGAACAGCACTGGAGGAGCCATCCTGCCTGTGAGCAGGGAAGTGGACTAAATGATCCTCCAGACCTAGTTCTGAGTAGCTCTGCCACACAATTATGGTTTTATGGCCTTTATCCCCTTCTCCTGTATATCAAAGACAAGTTTATAAGCACTGCTTCACGGAGCTGGCAGCCACCAGCAGAGGCAGTGGGAAAAGTTGTTTCAGGAGCCTGATAACACTTTTTGTCACAGAGCTGGAAGACCATCTTTGAGTAGGACCATGCTGCCCAGTGTGGAGATACTGGGGCCATCTGGGGTGCCGGTATTCACCACTGTACTCCACAGTCCTGAAGGTGTTCACATGGGAGCAGCCTCAGAACCATAGAATCATGGAGTATGCTGAGTTGGAAGGGACACACAAGGATCATCAAGTCCAGCTCTTAGCCCTGCACAGGACCATCCCCAAGAGTCACACCCTGTGCCAGAGAGTATTGTCCAAATGCTGCTTGAACTCTGTCAGGCTTGGTGCTGAGATCACTTCCCTGGGGAGCCTGTTCCAGCACCCAACCACCCTCTGGGTGAAGAAACTCTTTCCAATATGCAATCTAAATCTCCCCTGATACAACTTCAGGCCACTCCCTTGGGTTCTGTCACTGATCACCATAGAGAAGAGATCAGTGCCTGCCCCTCCTCTTCCCTTCATGAGGAAGTTGTAAACTGCAGTGAGATTTCTCCTCAGTCTCCTCTCCTCCAGGCTGAACACATCAAGTGACCTCAGCTGCTCCTCATAAGGCTTCTCCTCAAGGCCCTTCACCATCTTCATTGCCCTCCTTTGGATGCTCTCTAAGGGCATCAATATCTTTCTTATATCGCAGTGCCCAAACTCCACACAATATTCAAGGTGAGGCCACACCAGTGCAGAGCAGAGCGGGACAATCCCCTCCCTCGACCAGCTGGTGATGCTGTGCCTGATGCCCTGCAGGACACAGTTGGCCCTCCTGGCTGCCAGGGCACTGCTGACTCATATTCAACTTGCCATTGACCAGGACCTCCAGGTCCCTTTCTGCGGCACTGCTTTCCAGCATCTCATTCCCCAGCCTGTACGACCATCCAGGGTTGACCCATTTCAGGTGCAGCCTCACAGCATGCATCCTCATACCTCAGTTCTCCCTCCCTAAATTCCCCCCAGCCTTAAAAGTGACTACTTAGCTGAGTTATAGTTTATTAGTACCTTAGCGACTGAGTTGCCCCCTGGCAAGGATTTAGTCCAAGAACATGTTGGGCAAGAGAAAAAAAGGTAATATGAAACAAAATGGGAAATTTTGTTTTTGTGAACCTGGATTCTCTTGCCTCCCGGGTTTTATTTGTGCAAACTCACCTTAATTTCCATCCCCTGGGAATCCCTTCCTCTATCCTATCCTGTCCACATTAAATTAGCGTCCAAACTTGTCTTGAATATGTCAAGAAGTGCAGTATCCATCACTCACTTTGCAGTTTTCTCCAGAAGGTTAACATCCTTATGGTTAAAAAGTGTGCCTGATTTCTAATTCAGCTCGACATGTTCTCCAGTGCCCATCACTGTCTATCTGTGTGCCTGCCTCAGACTAAATTTTTAGTACCCCCTTAGCATCCGGTATTTTCTCTCCACATATGTACTTATACACATCATCAAATCACTTCTCAGTTTTCTTTCTGACAAGTTACGGAGGCTGACCTCTAGAAGTCTCTTGCTGTAAGTGGTTTTCTTCAGCTCTCAAACAATTTTTTATGTCTCTTTTCTTTCCGCGTTCCAATTTTTTGATGTCCTCTTTTAAATATGGCACTTCAGCAGGACACAGTATTCTAGTGTCAATCTGACCAAGGACATACATAGAGATAAAATCGCCTTCTCTTCCACTTCACAGTCCTGTTGCTTATGCAGTGCAGGACCGAATGAGCTCATTCTGCTGCAGGAGACAAAAAAAATAGGTCCCACATTTAAGAACCAGAAGGCCAGATAGTGGTATTAAAAAGAGAAAAATGGAGTCAACATGAAAGCTGAATTACAAACTGGGGCAGGATTAATAGCACACTGTGATACTAGCCCGAACACATTAGTTGAAATAAAATGCTGAGAAAACAGTTTCTTCCACTTCAGAGCCTATTGCAAGCCTGTGCTGCTGTCAAGGCTCCTGTGCACCGGGCACCCAGTGATGTGCCAAAGCAGCCGCAGGGAGGATGAGTGACTCAGGTCACGGCTGCACTTGGAGACCCCTGCTAAATTGTGCCCCCAGGCTCTGTTGAGATATGAGGCAAGCTCTGATCTTTTCCAGGGACAGCCCACAGCTGTGTATGGATAGATCAGCCCTGCAAACTCTCTGGTGCCCTTGGAGCTTTCCATACAGGGAGGCACCCACAGCCCTCTATTCTCTCTGTCTTCTGCATGCAAAATCTTTCACAGGCAGGAGGATTTTTCCTGAGTTCCTTAATTCCCATGTCTAGTGATGCTTGCTGAATACAGAGTCACTTTGTCATTTGCAGATACATTTTCAGTACACATCCTCAGCATAAGCCTCATCTTCCTATATTAGAGACAGTGACCTGACCCCAATTGCTCTAAAATCTCTGAGGGATTCCCCAAAGCAGCTCAAGGGTGCACTGTGCCCAGTGTCACATCTCCTGGTCTTTGAAGGTTTTCTGTTAGATAGTTCCTTAGTCTTCCTTTTCCTCATTTCTGTATCTGTGAAATTGGTTTGGAGTCTTGGAGACTGACAGGATGCTCAGATCCCATCCCAAGTGTTTTTGTTTGTGCTGCTGCAAACCCTGTTGGGCTGCTTCTGCTCTCAGAACAAGGGTGACAAGGGGTCTCTTTCTGCCTTGCTAACCTGCTGGTCTTGGGTTTTGGCCACTGGTGCTTGGATGCTCCAGGAAACTGGAAACTGAAGGCACTCTCAGTCCTGTGCTTGCTGGGTGTGCTTCTCGTTGGACTCATATGGAAGTCTGTCCTTTCCTCAGGGGAGGAATGAAAGCCAGGGGGATGAGCACTCTTACAGAGAGACAAGTGTTAGGGGACTGATGGACTGGAGAGAGCCTGGTAGAGGGTCACCAAGATGGCTGGAGTACATTGAGGTACCAGGAGGTGGTGAGAGCTGAGCTTATTCAGTGACAGGAGAAGGCAAAGAAGAGGTTCGCTTTTTGCCTACAACTAGCCTATGAGAGATAATAGAGAATATGAATCCAGACCTTTACAGAACATGCATAGTGAAAGAATGAAAGACAGCACAGGAAATTCTGTTTAATAAGGCATCAGGTTGGCACCATGAGAATGGTCAAACACTGGCACAGGTTGCCCTGAGCAGTGGTAGTGTCTCTGTCCTTGGAGATGTTCAAATCATGACCCTGATCAGCTTGCTGTAGCTGGACCTACTTAGAGCTGGGCTGGTACCTGATGATACCCAGAGATCACGTCCAATCTTGGTTATTCTGTCATTTTCTGATACATTTCAAGTAACTTGTAGGGCGATGGCAGCAAGGTGACAATGGCTATTATCCCTTGAAATCCAGGCTATGAAAATGGCCTATTGGCATAGAAATAGGACAAATTTTCATTTTCTTGCAGCACCACTTTTATTAAAGAAAGCAGTCTGATCTTAGCCCATTGAGCAGCATTTCACCTTGGACAAGGTCAACACACAAAGGAACTGAAGGAGAGCTGTGCTGGTAGGGGCTCTTTGACCAGAGATGCACCAGGTGCCCTACAAGCACTGCTGGGAGCTCTTGTAGAGACAGCAGCTGCACCAAGGCCCTGGAAACAGACATGGACACTGGGAACTCCATATTTGTAACCTCTTGGCCTGTGATTCTAATTAATGCTCAGGTCATTGATAGTGATGAAAAGAAGACTAGTGAGCATCCTTAGGCAAGATTGTGGTGATATGAGAGGCTGTATGAGGTAGTAGTCATCTCACCTTACTTAAGCTCTTGGAGGCAGGGCATCCAGCCCAGCTGGCTGACTGGGCTCTCCCTCTCATCCGTGGTTGGAGATGTGCTTCCCTTGGAGGATTCAGTTCATCCTAAGATGTATATCTAAGATTTGTGGGTTGCTAGTGTTGGTGATAATATTTGGAGTTTACTGTCTTTCTTTATCAGCTACAGAGGGGGAGTCTAATCTAGAGATTAGAGGAGCGACCAGCATACACTTGGCCAGTGGAAACTGTAAGTTTTGGTGATTGATTACAGGTGTACTTTAAGAAGCCACATGGCTCAACCTCTCTGGGAAAGGCCCAAGTCCCAGTGAGCGCCAAGCTAAGCACCAAGGCAATGTCTTTTCTTCAGAGCAGGGGATCAGGAATCAGAGTTTTATATGGCTTAAGCTAGAGATAAAAGTCCAATTCCTGATGCAATGTGCCACTGTCCTCAAGTTCTGCTCTTTCAGAGTCCATTTTCTCATGCTGGGGAGCTGAAGACTTATGCTTCCTACTGGAAATGTGTTCACCTTTGGTGGAAAAGCAACACCTCAGCTTGATTTGCCCTGGTTAGGCTACCAAAGGCATCCACATACCTCATTCTCTCCCCATTCCTTCTTTCATCCTCTGATCCCAGATGCCTCCCAAATGCCCTCATATCTCTCCAAAATGGCTGTGTTGGGTCTGGCTGAGCTGGAGTTCATTTCCCCATATAGACCTCACAGTGCTGTGCTTTGCACTGATAGCTAGGAGGGTGTTGATAACACACTGGTGTTTTGGCTACTGAGCACAGCATCAGCATCGTAACATTCCTTCCTCAACTGGGGGCAAGGTCCTGGGAGGGGACCCAAGCAGGCCAGCTGACCCAAACTGACCAAAGGGATATTCCAGACCATATGACATCAGCTCAGATATAAAAGCTGAGGAAAGCAGCAGGAAGGCAGGCATTCATTGTCTCCAATGGCTGCCTGCTGAGGAACCATTACGTGTGCTGAAGCCCTGCTTCTCAGAGGTGGCCAACCATCGCTGCTGATGGGAAGCTGAGAACAAAACATGTTATCTTTCGCTTTTTGCTTCTGCGCATGCAAGCTTCTGCTTTTGCTTTTGCTTTAAATAAACTTCCTTTTTCCAACCCTGAGTTGTTTTTCCACCTTACTCTCTCCCCTGTCCATCTGGGAAGGGGAGTGATAGAGAGACTGGGTGGGCACCTAGTGTCCAGCCAAGGTCAACCCACCACAGTGGCATTCATCGTTTTCTTTGCTGACTTTACCTCCTATGCAAGCGGTGGCTCCTTCTCCCTCTCCAAGCCCAACTACCATGTTATGCACTCCAGAGACTGCCTCACAAGACTTCAGAAAGGCTTTCCTTGCTACTTAAAGAGAGAAGAACATATTGCTTCTTGATTCTCAAAGGCAGTCTGTGTTTTGGTCAAGAAAACAGCTAATTTGGCCTATCAGTGCAATAAGACTGAGAAGAAAGCCAAGCATGTTGATCTGCATGTATAAAAGATATGCTTTGTCATCACGTGGCAGATACATTTTGTGTCTGTGGAAATCCAAAAAGAACATTTTGGAGGATACCTACAAGTGTACAGACAAACCACTGCGCAGTAATAGGCTGTTTCCAGAGAAGGCTCTGTCTCCCTCAGGACTCCTAGCAAAGCAGCAGTGCTGGTGACCCTGATACCCAACAGGCTTTCATTCATTGTAAACCGCATTAATGGAAAAGCAAACTTGAGCTTGTTCCACAGGGTACATTAAATTCTATGTTACATACAGAAATTGTCCCCCCATTGCAAAGCTCTTCCTGGATTTTAAATTTATGACTGTGCACTTCCAGTCCTACATAATGTCATGAAGAATGACAGCATTTCATCTCTCGTTCAGTTTCTCACATCTTTGCAAAAAGTCAGTCTTTTGTTTTAAGGTCATAGGGATGGAGCCAGTGTCCTCTGCCCATGAGACTGCTTGAAGGAGGACAGGTGTTAGTTCATTTGGTGCAGCTACTACACTGTCTTCACCAAGCTTTCTATTCTCCTTCATGCTTCCTCTGAATTGTTGCTCAACAACAGCCGTAGGGCTTCTGCTCCATACTGATTTCCTAACTGAGATGCAACACTGGTGAACTGCCTGTGTCTTACTCCAGAGGGCAAACTGCCAGCCAACCCCATCAGCAGTATGTCTGTGGGTGTGGCAGGTCCTGAAGCCACAGGTCGCACAGGGGCCACTGATTGCCAGAGCCTGGGAACTGCTCTGGAGGCAGTGTCTCGAAAGCAGAGCCTAATGAAAAATCTCTCTTCTTGCTGCCATAGAAACTGAACAGGCATAACAACTCGTTACTTCTCTGATCTCCAACAGCTCAGTATCTGAAGTGACTTGACCTATGAAGATATTTGCATTAAGTGTCACCCAACAGCTGAAGAAATGGGATTAAAGGAAAAAAGAGAATAATGTCCCAAAGCTCATTTGAAAGCCAATGGGCAAAAGGGAAGCCTTTGAGAGGTGGAGGCATTTCTCTGGGATGAGAATCTAGGCAACAGAGAGGCCAAGAAGAGATTACTGGCCAAGAAGAGCTCACTGTGGACATGGACAAAACTCGGCAGGGTATCTCCAAGCTTTGCTGTGGCCCAGCAAGATGCAGGACCAGCAGAGCTGTAGGCATCATTGGTACGTTGCTTCTGGACAACATTTTCCATCCAGCACTCCATTTCTTCTCCAGACAGTCATGCCAGTGTGAAGCTGCATTTCATGGGGAGCAGTGGTTGTTGCTGGAGTCCCATCTCATGAAGATCCTGTGGGATGTGAGGGTCCTGGGTTCCCCTTGCTCCAGCCAGCCCCACCACTCCCAACACCTGTGAGAAGATCAGGCTATCCACAGTGAGGGAGGGCTTTTACACTGAATTGGCAGCTTTGTGAGCTGAAATGTCATTCAGCTCAACACCCTGATGCTTATTCTTTCAGGGGAAAAAATAAAACTACAGATTAATTTTGGGGTTTAGTACTTTTTTCCTATTAGTGAAGTGCCCAATACAAAGAAAATCTGTTTGCTGCTGCTTTTAAAACTCTGAGACCTACAAAAGGATCTTCAGAGATCTCGGGCTGGCCAGGGACTAGAGCAGTTTTATAAATTCGTGGAGATGCAGGCAGGAGGAAAAGGCTATGTCTCTGCAGGCAGAGAGAGCCCAGTTTCATTCTAGAAGATGCAACCATTGTGGAGAATAACCCAATGTGACATTAGGACACAGCCCTATTGATAACATTCAGATGCTTTTTTACTGCTCTTGGTGTCCCTCTGAGAGCATCCACCACTCTGCATATCACAGGTAGTGGTTTTAGAGTATTTTTACAAATATGTGCTGCATTATAATGAGTTTTGATCAACCTGTGTAAAGAGTTAAGACAAGCAGATTGTGAAACATGAACGTACTGAGTAGGAGCACCCTTTGAAACTTAGAAAACCACGGCAATGCCAGAGTTTTACCATGGACTACAAGTCAATCACAGGCAAGTGTCACATGAAGTTTGTGTCTGAAGCATTTTCTTCTCTCATCAAACAGCTGGGGGAACCCCAGTTAATATCATGGGGTGAGATCCCAGCCCCTAAGGGAGAATGAGTCCTGAAAATGTGTGAACTCATGCATCCTTTACACCATGCTCTCACAGCTGTGGTGTAAGCTGATGCTCTCATGGTTTTGTGATCCAGCTGCCCAGAGACAAGCTGGAAGAGCTGAGGAGCCGGGGAGGAGGAAGGGAAGTTAAGTCTCCAAGAACAGAAGGAACAGTGACACTTGCCTTAGAATGCTCCTGGGGGTCCCAGGTCTTGGTGAGGACCATGCTGGGAGGAGGCTGCCTGCTAGCACAGTGTGAGCAGGTGCCTGTCACACTGAGGGTGGCTTGAAGAAGGTCTGCCATGGTGCTGGCACAAGCATAATGTTTGTGGATCATGGATACTGCTGTATTTTTGACTGGAAGAGCTCTCACAGTAAAATCACTAGCAATGCTGGACTAACCTCCAACATTCACTGCAGCTCTTGCAGGATCCTGCAACAGCTTAACTTCCCCGGGGGAAGATTATAAAACAATAAGTTGTTGTTTTACATGTTTAATGTGATAGTAAATTAGATGAGGATCTCAGCATTTAGTTGTGAAGCTCAAAAAGGCAGACATTGTCCTTGAGCCCTGACATCTTCCCAATGATATTTTGCAACCCTGTGGCACATGCTGGTGAGAGTTGAACTCTTTGCTCCCAAAACGTCTTTCTCATAACCAAGGAAGATGCTCTGCTTCCTGCAGCAAAGTCTCCAGGAATAAGCCTTCCAAGCGTGCCCTGCTGGCACCAGAGTCACTTCTCTCTGTCTCTTCCCACTCCACTGTGACTGCAGCAGGCACTGCTAAGGGCTTGGGCAAATATGGCCCTTTGGAGGTTGGGATGGATGACCTCTCTAGCTGGCAGCATCCCTGAGCACTGCTGCAGCCCAGCACACTGATGGCAGCATGCAGAACAGTCCAGAGGCTGTGCTGGGTATGGGCAGGGCTTTGAGCATCCCTGTTTGGCCCTTTTAGTTTTCCTGTTTGCCTCTGCTGGGTTTGCCCTGCCATGCCCCCGGCGAGCTTGGCCAGGCAGGCATGGGCTGGATCCAGAGCCTGTTACCTTATGAAGCACTGTCATTTATTTGGCTGAAGAAGTCGCCCCACTTGCTCGGCTGGGTGTCTCCTGCCAATGCAGTGGCATCGCTTTGTGTGAGTCCTATTTTCTTGCCAAAGACTGTAAACCAGGGTGGGGCTGTTTTGAGTGTGACAGCCCAGACAGGTGAGAATTATTCACATACCCAGGGCACCTTTGAGAGAGTCACAATTTACTGTAGGTGTCATCTTCCCCCTTGCACATACAACCCTTCCTGCTTGCAAGCATGCGGTCAGAAGCAGCAAACCCCTCAAGTGCCTCGGCATGTAGCCATCATCTTCACCCCATTCCCTCCCCAGGTTCTCACACCAAATTGGGCAGCACCCTGCAGTAGGTGCTGGGGGACTCAGCTGTGACACCCTGGTTCAATATCACAGTTCCTGGATCTGCTGCAGGTGTTGTTGCTTTAGGGTTTTTATTTGGTTGGTTTTGGTTTGGTTTGGGTTGGGGTATTTTTTGGTTGGTTGGTTGGTTGTTTTTTTCTTTCTTTTTTTTTTTTTTTAACTTTGTGTTTGTTTTTTTAATTTTTTTTTATTTTATTTTAATCACGTTGAAATTGTTGGCACTTTCCCATGGAGGGATGGTCATACCTCTAACAGAATAACCTGCCCCCAAGCAACTCCCAAATGGACTCTCTATTCTGAAGTGAAAGGATTTAATTCTGAATAAATAAGTTTTGGACTAAAACTATTTTTACTTTACCTAATCAGCCAGGTGCTCTGGAATGGTTTCTTCAGAGGTGGTCATTTCAGTCTGGTTTTCCATGAAGATACTGGATACATGTGCAATGTACTGAATAATGATGTTGGCAAAATGAAATGGTCTCCTCTGGAACATTTGGGTTTTGCTCAGTAGATTGTTTACATACATGGGATCTCCCAAGACAGTGTCTCCCAAGCGCAAATCCCGCAAGCCTTAGATGCTTGGGAGACCCTACCTTCTGGCTGGACTGGGCTAGGAGTGCAAGTATAGGTGGTTTTGACTTGTTTCTGTGAAAATCATGAGGAGCACTAATGATTCTGTGATTCCATATGCAGTTTTTGTCTCAGAAAGCACTACTGACTGCTTCTCAGCAACACACTGGTCCAGAGGGTGGCAAGGGATAGGCACTGGAAGGACCTGAGGCTTCAAGTGTGTTAATTCATTTGTGACAAATTATTTAGGGAAATGAGGGAGACTGCACTGGACAAGTGACGGTGTCAACAAACCACCGGTCTTTTTGCCCTGTGTCACCAGCACATCTTTTTCTCAGAGTGCCTGGGAAGGGCTGCCCCATTCAAGGTGTCCCCACAGCACTGGCATGCACCTCATGCTTATTTGAAAGCAATCCAGACGGGCACCCAAAGTGCTCAAGTGAAAACCTGTAGTGAGCATAACAAAGCTTGGGAGCTGCTATGTTCTACACCCACCAGTTTTGTAGCCAAGTAAATAGCTCCAGGGCACTGATGACTTGAACACTGCTTTTTCATGGTTGAAAAGGAATTCTATTTATTGAAAATTTGTTTTACACTTGAGAGCTAAAAACTTCCTTTTCTCACCTTCTACTGGAGATGAACGCACCTCTGGCATGTAACCAGGAGCCAGCTGCTTCTCTAGGGGAGAAGAGCTTGATGATTCATGGAGAATTGCTCTTTGCTCAGCCTGTGGGCTGTGATGTCCATAGAGAAGCAGCTTGGTTCCTTGGTAGTAGAACCCCCCTAAAACCACAGAGGCCTTTAGTTCAGGGCCCTAGGGCAATTGCATGAATAGAAAAGCTCAAGGACAGTGAAATAAAAATGTGTTAGATGGAAACAGTGGGAAGGTGCTCAGGTGAGGCTCTCAGTGTGCATGTGGTGGCCAAGGAAGCATCAATGGCTACTTTGGTTCTGGTTTGAGGATGCGTAAGGAGCCTCCAAGAGAATTATAACATTTCATCCAACCTCTGCATCCTCCCCAGGGCTTGTGCGGTAAGTGCCTGGTGACGGTTTTTGGTCCTCCTCCAAAAATATGCCAATGTTTGGGCTATCCAGTGGCCCCAGATGCACTACAGAGATCTTTCCAGTTTGGCAGCGCACGCCTCATGGCATCCATGAGCAGACCCCTGGTCTGAGCCACAGCAGCAGGGGGGTGACCTGGGCTGAGTGTGTTCCCCTGGGCAAACCCAAACTGCACAAATCTCTACTAATGGACTTTGGGCTGCTACTGTGGGAAAAGGAAACAAGCACAGCCCTTAGGGCTGGGGCATGTCTTCTCACCAGTCAAGGGACCCATCTTCAGTGGGCCCATCTGCCAAAGAGGTGTCCTGCTTCCCTTTTTGGTTCACTTTCTGAGTAACTACAATGTTTGTGACACATTCTGACAGCAGTACTCAGCAAAACCAACCCACACTACCATCCTCAGAAATCCTTGTCCCAGATCATGAGGCAATGGGCACAAACAGGAAAAACAGGCTCTATCTGAACATCAGGAAACACTTTTGCACTGTGAGGATGACCAAGCACTGGCACTGATTGTCCTGAGAGTTGTAGAATCTGTATTTTTTATAAGAATTAGATTGTAAATAGTTAATTTGCTTCCAATCCCCTACACATGAGAACAGCCTTGATTTCTCAAGTTCGTTCCAGAATATACAAGGTAACAAAATGTTTGATCACATTACAATATCCACATTTCATTCTAAACCATAACAAGCTAAACATTTTTAAATACTATAAAAGAAAACAGGGAGAAGCTGAAATGGTAAAAGAAATCAGAACACAACTAGTCCTGCTTTCTTTGATAAAAACATCCCTTATCATCCAGTAATATAGCCCAATGTAGGCTATGTTGGGCATCCCTTTGCTCTGAAAGCATCACAGTTTAATGATTTTACTATGTTGGTCAAGAGTAATTACAGCTACAGTAGTGATTTGCACTGTAAAATTTTGGAATTTTTTTTGCATAATTCCAAGTTGTTTGGGGAAATGCTTGCTTAAGGGACAAGTAAAAAATAGATGTTTGTGCCACGAAAAGTTCATTGTATGTATGATAGGTTACGTTTTATTCCTTAATAGTTTATTTATTGAATATAATTTAGAGAACCTGAGTTGAATAGGAATTTCTGACACAGTTACAGATAGTGTCAAGTAAATGAAGGCAGAGGATGTTGTGTATTGAATCATAGTGCAACAGAATTGTTAAGGTTGGAAAAGAAGTGTAAGAACATCAGGTCCAGCCATTAACCCAACACTGCCATCTTCACTGCAAAACCATGTCCCCAGGTGCCACAAACACACATTTTTAGAACACTTCAAAGGCCGGTTCCCCCTTGTCTATGGCTGTGGGGAGCCTCCAGCTGCCTGTGGGACCACGGTGCATTGCAGACTGGGGCTCTGCGTACCTTATTGTCCTTAGGTACAAAGACTTTGTTGAAAGCTGCAAGGGCTTTGTTGAAAGCTGCAGAAATCTCTGGCCAAGTGCCTGTGGAGGGAGGGGATGAAGGTATGCCATGGTCTGGTCCCGTCCCTGTCTGGATCTGTGACTGTAAAAGGCAGGAGAACAAACAATGGAGCAGCTTCCATAGGCAACCGCTGCCCAGAGCTCTGCTAGATTCTTGATGCCTTAACTTGGTGTCAGAGTCCTTGTAGAAGGCAGTGAACCTCTGTCTGTGTGGTTGAAGACAAGAGCTTGCGCCATGGTCTGGTATCATCCCTGTCTGGGTCTGTGGCTTCAAAATGCAAGATAATATCAAAACCCAACGGAAGTAGCCACCCTGGCTTACCATGGCCAGCCCCTGCCCAAGGTTTTCCCAGCCTCAAGCCCAGGCTATCAGACCCACATCTCCCTGGCAGCCAGAAGACACTCATTGCATGGTGTCACGGACCATCACCAGGCAACTGCTCACTCTGGCAGTGCCACCACATCAGTAGGTTGGTGCCAAGACCTGGTGCCACTTTTGATTGCTTAGCTTGATGTCAGTGTCAACTTGATGTCAGTTCCTCGTGCTGTATTGCACCTGATCTCCACCAGCCTCATGCTCTCCCACAGCCTGGACCAGGAACATGTGTGTGATGTGCCTCTGGTCCCCCTGGTGTGCACAACACCTCTGGGACAGGCAGTGTTTCCTTCCCCTGTGTTTTCTTAGGAATGTGGTGGAGAACCAATGCAATGAGTTGCTGGTGTGTTTTCTATCCTGGAGGTGTAAAATTGCCATGGCGGTTGCCTAATTAATTGTCATAGTTAACTGTTTTTCTTAATTTATTCGTGTTTCAAGAGGCCTCTTTCCTGCTGACTGTTCAGTTTGGAAACATGAGCTATCTCCACCAGCCTTCACCAGCACTGCAGATGGAAACACGATGGTTGTGGTTGCTGTTTGCTGTATGATTGCTTCAAACCTTCTGGGGAAGTATCCCATGTGCAGACAAAACGCGGTGAAAGCCAGAATGTAAATCCTGAAATGGACTTCAGGAAAGAGGAGAAAGAAAACACCTGTGGCAAAAGTTGGGCCTTTGGAAAGAAAGCAAAGGTACTACTGAAGCCAGCAGGAGTTTCCAGTCTAAGTTTGTTTGCCACACACAGACATTGATCACCTAACAAATTGTCTGGGTCCCAGGTATTGGGAAAGAGCAGCTATAAATTTTTTCTGGGCTAAAATTTTTGCCACTGGTCCTCTTTACCAAAGTTTATATAGGACCTGGGCCTCCTATGATCTATTTACTGTAGAATGATTTGCAGAAAATGCACCTCTAACAAGGTTGTGCCTTTTCTTGTGGCTCTGTGATGCATGGGGTGATCCTGCCCCAGCTCACCACTTCACTGACATGTGGCAGTGAGTGTTTAGAGGGGGGAACAATGGGGCATCCTCCCCTGCCCAGGAGGTGAGTCCCATCACATGAGGGAAGGCGAAAGGTGTTCATCCAACTTCTAGCATGGGCTGCATGGACTTTTCCCAAGAAGTGTTCAAACCATCCCCGTCAGGGCCAGGATGAGGATAGCATCCCTGCTTCCCTGTCACCCACCCTTGGTCCTGGGACCCCACACAGGTGTGGGGACCCAACCCATCCTTCCCTGCAGAAAGGCAGTAGCTTCAACAGAGGCACCTTAAGGGCCAAATCAAGCCCTTGCTGGGCATCTGGACCATGCTGAGTCTCCAGCAGCCCCAGAAGGTGAGAGGGACAGCAGCATTTTTGTTACTCAGATCGCAAGATACCCAGCAGAGAGGGCAGGAGGGGTCCGCACTGCACAGAGGCGTGGGGAGGGAGGGCAGCAGACGGCGTCTGCCACCATCATCCCTATTCCTTTTCTGATCGCGGTATGCGAAGCCCTGTGCCTCACCTCGGCACGCAGCGTGCGGCCAGCCGCTGCTCGCACGGCATTCCCAGCGTTAGGCAGGGTGCAGCTGCCCTCTGCCGGCCTCCTGCCGCACAGCTGCCCGCTCCCTCGGCGGCTGGAAAATACAGGAACAGCGTGGATGTGCTGCTCTGCAGAGAAAAGGGCTCTTTGGGAATGAGGCGGGCTTCCACGCGATGCCACATCTGCTCGTGAAAGTGTTCGGAATCGGTATTTCTGCCTGGCTTTCCCCACGCTCAGTCATCCATTGCACAACGAACGGGAAAGTGAAATCGGAGCTCTGAGTGGGGCATATGTCGGATGGAGAGTGTGAGAGGATGGAGGTGCTTGGTGCTGATTTTCAGATGCTTCCATGTCCCTGGAGGCTACTTATGTTTCTGCGTTTTCTGATGTTCCTGTGTTATCCCCAGACGTTTCTACTCCCGGCAGAGGAGAACTGACAGAGGGCTGGTTTAGTCAGGTACAAGTCTAAAGTCCCTGGAATAGAATTTTAAAAGCACATTTAAATACTAGTTTTGCAAGCAAAACTCCCCTACTGTCAGAGAAGAATTGGGGGTGTCACGCTCGTGCATTCAGCAGTCAGTGTTGCGTCGCAAGTGAGCAGCAGAGAAAGCAGAAGGGATGAATTTCCTCTCACACTTACCCCACATCACTGTTGGCATTTTGGGGTCTGGAGGCTCCGTGCTGCAGAACACCATTGACTACAGGCATGTAGCAGAGCATCCAGGTGTGACCACACAGATGACAATGCTGTTGACTCCTGTGGTCAGCATTCAAAACAGCTGGCTGACTCGTCAAAGCTGGTTGTGATAGCTCATACATATTGCTTTGATGCTCCGGAACCTGAGTTTATTTACTCCCTATGATCAAGAAGCAGTAGGAAAAGTCCCAGCTCTGCCTGTGTTTTGACTAGCTTCCTGAAGTCCCCTAGGTCTTCTCGAAGAATTTCTCAAGGATGATGTGGGCAGTGCTCTATCCATCCTTGCCAAGGTGTGAACACGGGAATAGAGGGGACAGCTGTGACTATAAACGGAGTTTTGAAGTTGCATTGCTATTTAGCTTCACCTGACACAAGGATGCAGTGTTACCCCAGGTTTTCTGTAAAGCTTCTTTCTATACAAATGTCAGAGAGGGGCTGGAATGAGATACTAGGTAAAAAATAATGGGCTTTTTAATGCCCAGATAGGTATGATCTCCAGCTGTGCACAATGCCAGGCAATGGCTATACAGGGAGAGCTCTGGAAATGCAGCTTTTGCTTATCAAAAAATGATGAGACAAACCAGGGAGGCTAGGCACAAATGCAGGCCCTGACATTAGTGCCTGTGGGCCCTGGAGGAGTAAAAAGGCAGAAGCACTGCTGAGCCAGTGTGCACGGTGATGCCTGAGTGAGGTGTTCAATCACAGCCTCCCATGAACATCTCAAGTCCACTGTGCCATGTGATGCACCTCTGTGGGGGCAGCTTTCTTCTACTGAACTTTGAGGATGACAAGAAATTGGGGTTTTTTTCATGGCATTGCCCACCCAGCAGCCAGTGGAGCAGGCTGGGACACCCGGGAAGCTTCAGCAGGAACTGAGCTCACTGGTGACTACAACAGAGAGAAAACAGAAGGAAATCAAAGTCCCCATGCCTGGTGGTGCCTGCAGAGCATAGGCAGCATGAATAGAGGGGATGAGGGAGTGCAGTCTGGGAATGCCAAGGGCGAAGAATAGAAACTGTACTACTCTTGCTCAGCTTGGAAGAAAAATGGTGATTTTAAGTGGAACTATCCCCCTCATGCTTTATAATTGAATGTGATTGATGATAATTTGGTTGGACAACTACAATTCTCACAAATACCTTGGTGTCATTTTGGAAAATGGAAAAAGCATTATGTTGATTTGAGCTGCAAAATTACCAATGGCTACTGAAGTGTACAAACAAAAATAACACTTCCAGGATGGTTTGAGATTGGAATACTAAATACAGCAGTGGGGGTGCTTTCACAAGATTTTAAATAGAGTGATTCAATGTGAACTGTTTTAAACATAACTAGCAATACAGAAGAGTTTTAATTAAAAATGCCTAGAAGTAATTAATTATTTTAGCAGTTCAAGCAGGAGCTAAAAATTAGGTTCTCATCCTTTTGTAAAGCAAGACATTGTTAAGGGATGGTCTTTTTCTACAGGATTTAAGCGTTATTCTGGCTCTGCAATGGCAGAAAGACATGTGTGGTATCATTGTTTTGCCCAAGATGAGACAGCAATTGAGCATGGAGCCTGGAAGAGAATGATGTCCCTGCTCTAGCCCCAGGGCTTTGAGGCCAAGATGTCCCAGTCTGCCAATTCAAAGAGATACTACAGAGCCAGAAATTCCATGGTGCAGGCATTTTGTCCCTGTTGTGTGTTAGAAGATCCCTGGCAGTGGAGATCTGGGCCCCAAGGCTCAGATGTGGTCAGAAGATACATATATCTACATCCTTCACTGCTGAAAACATGTCTTCAGGACAAAACCCTCTTGAGGAGAAAGAATTACTGCCATCTCCTGCCTGATGAACCTTCATCAACTCCTGATAGCCTCTGGCAGATGGCACGGGGTTTTGCCATGATTTTGAACTGTAGGTCGTGTGTTTTTGCTGTTGCTGGGACATGAGTCTGTGATTAAAGCTGAACATCTGTTTAAAAGCTTGAACACAGGAATGTCCAAATGAGAGCTGGAGATTTGCTTGCCTCTTCAGACCTCACAGACACTCAGTCTTTTCTAGCCTAGAATTATCCAGACTGCAGGGGGCTGTATATCCATCTAAACCTGGCAGAGGCTGCTGCTCTGTTCCCATGGATTTTGGAAAAGAAACCTAGTCCTAGCTGCACTATCCATCCCAGAGATAACTAACTTCATTACACCATTTCTGCCTGGACCCCAACACTGCAATACAGAAGGGATGGAAAGCTGAACAAAGATGCTATTGTTTATGCATTTGTTACTCAGCTCTTGTTTATAAAAGCGGATATTTGTAGTCATTTCCCACCAGCCCTCTCAGGGAGGCACCGATACACATTGCAAGACCTTTTCTGTGGGTGCCAGATTTCTCACTCAGCTCTGCTCTTGCAAAGCCTTTCTCTTTTGGCTCTTTGCTGGTCCTAGTGGCTGTGGGTAACACTGTGGATTCCACTATGTGCATAATTACCAACACAGATGCCCGTGCCAATGTAGCAAATTACAAGACAGATAGCACATGACAGCCTCTAATTGCACTTTCAGCCTGCGCGCCAGCAAAGAGGGTTTTTTTGCAGTCAGTGCAGGTATCACCGCTGGACAGTGAGGAAGGCTTTGCTGTCTATTAGTGGGGCTTTTTCCTAGTGGGTTTTTTTTTATTTTATTTTTTTTTTTTTTTTTTTTTTTTAATAGGTTTTGAACAGAACCAAAAGTAGAGTTGGGTGAGAAATGGTAAACTGCTGGCTGGGTAAGCACACATTCAAGTTTCACTGCTACCATACTCCTCCGTGAGCCTCAGTGCTTTTGGGGGCTGTGGAAGCAGCTGAAGGGCAACAACAGTAAATAAAAGTGATCCAGGCTCACCCCTTTGCTCAGAAACTTGTAAAATGTTGCACTTCCTCTGCCAGGCAGTGGGAGGTAGGGCAGAGAGATGTTCTTCCCCCTCCCATGGAATCCCCACTCTGACCCCCAAAATGTGTGGGCAGCTCTCCCCACCCATAGCAAGGGTGAATGGCAAGTGGGGAACTGACCCAGCCTGGTGGGGGTAACCCAGCTGGCAAGAAGCATCCCTGCCCACAGGATAGCTGGGGTATCTGTATCCCCACTTCCCCATCCACCAGGAACCTGGAGGTGCCCTGAAGAGAGGGAAGCATACCCAGGGAGTTTTGTTTGGGCTGGAGGAATCACTGCTGCAAGATTGTGCCTGCTCCCACTGTGTGTCAGCCAGCTGGTGGTGCAGGCAAAGATCTCTGTGGACATGCTTGGCTCATCCTGATGTGTCAGGGAAATTTTTTCAGACATTCAGCCTACATTTCTGCTTTCTTAATCTCATTCTTAATGTTCTTTGCTTAAGCCCTTGGGGCAGCAAATAGGAGGCAGTTTAGCAGGAATAGCTAAGTACCTGTAATGAGATTTCTGCTCAGGACAGTCTTGCCTCCCTGTTCATCTGCGTCATGCCACTTCTGCTTGAGTCAGCGTCCCCTGGAGATGTGCCGCTTGCTGAGGTCTTCCCCCAGGATTTATTTTTAGTTCTTTCAAATCACGACGAATTAGCTTTATATGCCTCTCCGTCTGTTCCCGTGTTTCACCTGTGGCTGACTGCAGGTTCTTCTGCTGCTAGGAAAAGCTGGAGACCGTAGGTCCTTCCCACTGCAAGTTTGTCCATTCTCAGTTACAGCTACTTCACGCAGTAAGGAGGTTTCCTGCAACATTTCCAAGTGTAGGAGTAGGATTGATGTTGTATTCTCTTTGACATCAACTTCTCACAGACATGGAGGAGCTTTTCTAGGACTTGTGCTTCCTTTCTGCTATAAGAGCAATCCTTTCCCCTTTCTTTACAGGATTTACAAATTCCTTTAAGAGGTCTGCAGTTACAACTTTCAACTGACTTTATTTACTTTTCACTTTTGTCCTGTCTCATTCTCTCTTGCTTTGCAGTTAAATTCTCTGAACTCCTGCCCAGCTCCTCCTCCTCCTCCTCCCCTTTCACACCTCTTTTTCCTCCCAGGAGTGAGACACTCACTGGAGTGGGACAGTAGCTGCAAAGGTCCACAGAGAATGGAATCTGCTCTGAGCCCTAAAATGCAACTCTAAATGATGACTAACATCCCAGTGTCTCCTGTTTCACCCAGGGAAATTTGCCTTCTGAGCCTGCTGCAAAGAGCCCCCACTTATCCTGATGGTCCTCTAGTGCTGCATTCCTACAGCCCTTTTTGCCCTTGGATGCTCCCCAAAGCTCTTTTACTGCACCCCAAGACACACAAAACACACCCTTGGCACCCACTGCTGTGAGAAGGCACCACTCTGGCAGGCTATGATGTGGTCCTCCTATTATTTCAGACCTTTGCAACTGGAAAACCACAGAAAAACAACAATTACACTTAATGAGTGTGGGGGCACAGTGCAAGGGGTCCAAGCCTGGGCCAGCTCGGAGAGACCAGGCCACCTTCCACCAGGCTGGGCACAAGCCACTGTGTGCCCATGAGGGTGAGGATACTGTCCCTGGCACAGGGAGGAGATTAAAGTGGCTGCCATCAGATGGAGAAGTGCCTGCATTGCACAGCCACAGAGCTCAGTCCTGCTAAGCAACACCAGCAGTAAGGGCTTGAGCAGCTAGAGCACAGAGTCACCTGAGACTGAAGGGTGTTCAAACGTGCTGCTCCAGTTGTCTGAGCTCACCTGTACCAGCTTCTCCAGAAAAGTACCCTCCAGGTAGCCACAGCTCCTGCTGGACATGTGGGGGTGCAGAGGGGCCAGTCTGGCAGCATAGCACAGGGAGGTTTGCTCTGTGGGCAGCAATGAACAGTAAAGGGTGGAGTGTCATCCACTTCTCCTCCAGCATTGCCTGGCCTCCTGCTGACCTGCCAGCTAAAGGGAGCCTGCTGTCACCTGAGCACCAAGAACCTGGCTATCTCCACACGGCATTAAGTAGTTTTTATTCAACATATTCCCTGCTATTGCAGGAGGTTCTCGTGCAGCAGTGTGCTTTAGCATGATCTAGCTTTGAAATTTATTTTTTTTACTGTAAGTCTGAATTTCGTTATAAGATGCTGGAAGCTTTTTTTGGCCTGTGGTGTGCAGAGAGATGTGAACAGAGTCTCTGCCGTCCATGAGTGTATGGGCTCTTATGGATGTTGTTCCTTTACAGGTCCATGCCTTTGTCAGTGTGTTTCAGCCTCAGCCCAGCCTCCTCCCATAATGTTTATCACCTCTGAAAACGCCCACAGTATTTGAATCAGTGTGTTTGGGAGGTAATTGATGTTATCAGATGTGTGTGTCAGAAGGAATTTGTCCCTAGACCAATTAGGTTGGTTGCTTGTCTTTCATGGGATCTCTCTTGATTTATATAAATTGCAGTAAATATGGGCTTGGCCTCCTGTTAGTCAGGCTGCGACTGGTCTGACTAGGGTGGTGAAAAGCTCCTGGGTTTAATGTCTCTGCATACTTTCTCGTAGACGAGTTACTATATTTGCTGCCTGCACGTGTGCACAGATGGTCAGCCACCAGTGGTCCTCTCTGAGCCCTGCAAGCAGTGGCTGCACACTGAAACACATCACCCCCGAGCCATCATATTGGTCCAAAAAGGGCATGTTTGATTCAAATTCCTCCTTGGAGCAGCTGGCATGAGATACCCCTCTTTGGCTCTTCCTGCTATGTTACAAGTTGTTCAAATGATAAGTGCTGCAAAATTATGCCCTTCCTGTGACAGCTACGGAAGAAGGTTGGATGTATCACACACAAACAGGCTCTGACCCAGGCAGTTCAGGGTTTGACCAAGCCTGTTGTTATGTTTCAGATTTAGCATGCCTGTTAAGTTCTTCCTGGGTCAAATCCCGAGGAAATGCCTGACAGTCCTGGGAGATAAAACAGCCATGGGGTGTGCTGGGGCAGCAACTGCAGTAGAAATCCACCCCAGGATGAGCGTATACTGCAGCTCCCATTTAACCGAGCAGAATAGCTCCTGTGGGTTTTGGATCTGGAGACTTTACCCTTGCAAAGCCTCTTGGGGTCAGAGAACAAAGCAGAGTCACTCCAGTCACAAAGCAGAGCAATATATTTCTCCTCCAGGAAGTGGTTCTGGAAGAGCTGAAATTGTGTCAAGCCAGAGCTGTCCCTGCCTGGCAAAGCCAGTTTGCTCTCATCGACAAGACCTCAGACCTGCCCCATCCTTTCACAAGCAGCCAGGTCCAGCCTAACCCTCCTCCCATTGTGGTGCTTCTTGATAGTGACATCCATCCCTTGCCCTGGTCAGGGGTGTCTTGCATTGGAGATCCAACTTGTGGGTGCTTAAAAAGGTGACCTGAGGTTTTCAGGTCTGGTTCTGCCACCGCAGTGGTTTGAAGAAATGTAAACCAACCAAAAAATGCAGCAGTGGCCAGGGCCCAGCTACAGATGCTGGGACAGCTTATGGGTGTGCACCATCTCCCAGAATGCCTTCCACCCTGGCAGCAATCATGGTGAGGCACCTCCTCTGCCTTTAATTACTTCCTTCCGTTGTACCCTCCCTTGCTGCCCTGTCGCCCTGTCCCACATGGCCCACCTAGTGTTGATGGGCGTTTTCCCAAGGATCAGGGGCTTTCTCATGACCTATTTGCAGCACGGAGTAAACTTTGGGCATTTTCACTTTTATGCCCTTCATGTTTGTCTCCCTGCATGCAGATGTGGGCACTCACTACCAAAAAAGCTGTGCCATTGCCACCACTTATACTTGGTAACGCTGATATACACATGTGCTCTTGGCTTACCTTCTTGCACCAGAAAACATTTCCATGTAAACTGTCTAGCGAACATGATCATGGAGAGTTGTTGCAGCACAGCTGGCAGTTGCAAATAACTTCCTAAATCGAGGTGTCACCCTTACCCAGGCATGAAGAATTACAACTTGGCCAAGAAGAGGAATCTTGACCATGGTCAAGTGATGCTATAGGTGTCTTGGTGAGCATTGCTGATGGTGGTGCTCATGTATCTTAGTGGCTCTGAAGATAATTTTAAGCATCCTAAAATGTCTAAGAGGTTGCATAAATAAATAGTCTAGACAATATTCATGCCTCACATGTTAACACAACTGTTAAGCACCAAACAGCAGGTGAGCAAAGAGAGGAAGATGCCTGATTGCTGTAGGGACCTAAAGGACAGTGGAGCCAAGGAGCAAACTGTTTTTTCTGGCTTCGCCCAGAGGCAATTCTCTGATCTTCATTTCCAGATTTCATGCATTCCTCTAAGGTGAAGGTCCTGGTTGAGGTGCTGTTTCTTCCAGGGCCAGCTAGAGTCAGAAAAGCAAACCCCTGAATTTCTTCTTATTGTGACTACTACATGTGGGTATTTACTATTTGATGTTTAACCAAACAGAAATGTGCATAAATGGAATGTGATTATAGTAATAATGATAAAAACCAAACCCAAACAACAAGAATGCAAGAAGACACCCAATTAATCTGAAATTAGTCAGACTGTCAAAAATGAGAAAAATGCTAGATGTCAGTGGAGCCACCTCTGGGTGACACAGATTGACAGCCTGTAATTGCACCATGACACACCACTTTGTTTGCAGGGCTGGGATGAGGGGTTTGGGGAGGAGGGAGGTGGCAGGAGAGGAGAATGAAGCTGAGCATGGCCAGCAGTGCTGATAACCCTAAATCCCAGCTCCAGCCTGTCATCCTCTCCTGCACCAGCCATGGGTCTGTGTCTGAAACCCTCACCTCCTTCGCTTACCCCTTCTGCTTTTACCATCCACATCCAGTGTGTGGCTTGGTTGTGCACACCCAGGTATTCCCTGCACAGGCTTTAAAAGCTTTAAAGCTTTAAAAGCTTTAAAGCCAGCACAGGTTTTATAATAATTAATTTCCTCACAGGTGCTTCTGCAATTCTGTCATTGTGGCAGCAGACTGCAGCCAGTACTGATGAGGTCTCCTCTGTCCCCTTGCAGGAACAGGTGAGCCTCCCCTTTCACTTTTGCAGCAAGGAGGCTGTGGTCTGTCTTCCCATCTCATCTGTGATGCTCAGGACAGGATATTTTCAGTGTGCAGAGCACATTTCATTACAGTTGTTCATGCCTAGCCCACCTCAAAATCACACGTCCCTCTTGCTTCTCCCTGGGTATCTGGGAGATGAGGATGTCAGGTCACCTGCGGGTTGATGGGCTGGTGGCATCACTTAGAAACATCATAAATTCAGCAGGGACAGAGCCCCATTCCCTGGCTGAGCCATCAGCTTCTTCAACTTGTCACCTCAGCAAGTCACTGTTTCTCTTCCCCTTTCAGTCCCCTTCATTTCTTCCCAATTATTTCACATGGGCAGTGATCTTTCAGGCAGCAGCCTGTTCTGTGCAGAGCCCAGGCACATGCCCGGAGTATTGTCTCTCCTGTCACAGATGGAGTGTGGGACCCAGCTGATCTCCAGTATGTGTCTGTGTAACTAATTTTCCTAATGCACAGGTTAAAGAGAAAGTTTCACAAGCAATTTTACTTGCTGCTGAAGCACAACCAAGCAAGAATGATTATATGTTTGGTTTGTGTACCCTAGACCAGCTATTTGTTATATCATGTACCATGTTGGTAGAAACATGTTCTGAAGGATGAAACTAGATGTTTAAACTGCTGAGCTATCAGTTTTTCTGGGTACTTGGATTATTTTTTATTTTCTATTTGCACAGCATCATTTAAATTCAGCTTCCCCTTAGGTGCTAAACAGCAAGAACTGCAAACAAGCCCCACTTATGGGGAGATCCATGCCTCTAAAATGTTCTTCAAAACATGGGGAACAGACCACAGATTTCCTTCCAAGCAACGATGCTGCCCTTCATCAGTCCTCCCAAAGCAAGGAGAAACTCTGAGCCATCTTCCCCATCCCCAGATCTTCCATGGTGCTGATTTCATGGTACGCTGAAGCAAACCATCTATTTAGCAGGAGAATTATCCACTGTGTAATGACACCTTCCAGCCTGGTGACAGGAGTACTTCTGAGTTTTCTTGTAATGGTATAAAAGCCACAGACAGGTCATTTGGATGTAGCTTTTTCAGAACTTTTGGAATCTGCTGAGAGACAGCAGACCTTGTCTGCCAGAGCCTTAGTTAGTCCTATTAGTGGATGCCTGGAGAACCTGGTGTGAGCCTGGGTGGAGATGGGCACTGTGTGGTTGTAAATATACAGAGGATAAATATGAAATTACTTTGTGGTGGGGACAAGTGCATAGAATTTAGAGAAAACTATATTGATGTCTGCCTACCCTTAGATCAGACCCAAGGAATCTCTGCCACTCAGGGTACTCCAGCTTCTTCTGGTGGTCCAGCCAACTTCTGCTGTGGACCTAGCTCTGCAGTCATGGATGAAAGGCTGCTTGGATCTTTACTCTGCCCCTAGAAACAACCCTGCCCCTTTTTCTCAGAAGAAAATCCCCTCTCCTTCCCTTCTCCAAGAGTTATTGTTTCTCACTTTATTCAGGGAGCAGTTTTTGGTATTCCTGCAACACCTTTTGGCAACATTCCTTCCCTCAAGGAGAGAGGCTGAGCATAGTCATCCCCTGACTTGACAGCAAGCAGTGCTGTTAGCAACTTCTGCAGTGCTCAACTAAGGGGTAAACACCTCCTGTGAGCTACTCTCTCCTCTTAATATGTCAATGTTGAAAGCTTCAGTGCAGCAATACTGCAATCCAGTGTTAAGGATCCTTGTGAGTCAAATGCTATGACCACTCTGATGCAAAATATTCAGGATAAACTCATTGATGGGACTCTGCTAGGTGCAGACATTGACAAACAGGCATCCTCACCTGTCCTGCCATGTCTCTTCAAGTGACTCTGCACCTTGCTGACCTGACATTAGCAGCAATGGACTGTGGAGCCTCTCCATAAATTCAGCTTTTGGATGAATGAGTAAACTGGCAGCCATTCTTTATTTGCAGTCATTGAGAGATGGCTGGGGCTGGAAGGAGCCCAGCCACGACAATAATTGCAGGACGACAGGAATATCAGGGTGGCTGACCTCCAACCCCAGGGTTTGAGGGATGCCAGTGCACCTATTTGGGGAGTGGAAGCTGTGGGAATCCAACTCAGTCTGCCCAAGATGTGCAAAAGATTCATTCAGGTGTTAAAAGCAGGTTGTGGATGCTCTGAGTCCTGTGCCAGACATGCCGGTACTTGTAATGTTTTTTAAATTTATCCCCTGTGGTCTTTGCTGTAAACACTGGAGCAGCCAGATCTGCCTTGTGCATGCAAGCGTTCAATGAATTGCAAAGTCGTCCCTCTAGCTGTATACTCACAGCCATGGGGGGTGGACCTGCACATCCCCCAGCCACAGCTCCAGCCTGCGTTCAGTTCACCAGCATGATAATTTTTTTTTTTGTTTGGTGTTTTTGTTTGTTTATTTGTTTTGGGTTTTTTGTGTGGTTTTGTTTTGGTTTTTTGTTTGTTTTTGTTGTTGTTGTTGTTATTGCTCTGAGCTGGCACATCTTAAACATTTCAATACAAAGAAAATGAGGATCAAAATGAGAAATGAGATTCTAGGGGCTTTTTTTGCCCTGGATTCAAGGAGAGACTGAAAGAGGAAGCAGCCAAGGCTTGCTGCTGCTGCCACTTCTGCCACCCCTCTCCAGGAGGCAGCTGCAAGTAATTCCCATGTGAAGCATCCCTGAAATTCGCTTCCAACAGCAGGAGCAGCCTGACTGGCTGCAGGAGCAGCCTGACTTCTGCTACAAGAAGCCCTTCTCTGGAGAGGCAGGTGAGGACAGAGATGTGGGGAAGAGTGAGGCAGTGGTTCCCTGCAATGGCAGCCCTTTGCCATGCAGCAAAAGCCATGTTGAGGATGTATCAAGGGTATCTGGTGTACTCCCATGTATTTCTTGAAATTAAAAGCTTAAAAATAACTTTTACTGCTGTGGTGGATAGCCTTGGCAGCCCCACGGGAGCACTGCTATGCCTGGAGTGTGGTGATTTGGCAGTTCAGCACTCGTGGACCATGCTCTTCCTCAGTGATAAAACAGGCAAATGGGAGCCCAGTTTGTGCTGCCAGGGTTTCAGTTTAAGGAAATAGACTTAATCCGTTACAAACAGTGAGGTGGCAAGGCCAGAGGCAGAGCGATACAGCACCCCCCAAGCAAAGAGAGCAGATGTCACTGCTGCTTGCTCTGCTGCTGCCACCCCACCACGTGAGGTCGGCCAGGACTGGTGCCAGGGCCCAGCTCCAGAGACACTGGAGCATCACCTTCACTAAGCTGCTTTCCTTAACACTCTCTGTGGCAGGGATCAGCACTGTGGGTGAGCTGAGGCCACCTGTGGGGTGTGGGGATTGGGATCACTGCAGTTGGATGCAGGTTCAGCAGAGCTGTCCTTAGAAGGGACCTGCAGCCAGCTCCAGGCTTGCAGAGAGCAGGACATCAGACCCTGGTGCCCCGTATAGTACAGCCACAGGTCTGCCACAGCCATGAAGTCCCTCCCCATCAGAGCCAAGAAAGATCTTGCAGTGGGTGCTTGGTGTATAACATCCTCCCTGAGCTCCATCTGGCCTGGAAATTGGAGATGGGGGAGCTTAGTCTGCAGCTTTTCATGCAGTGCCAGGCTCCCCATTGTTCCCTCAAATGCCCTGTTTCTGATAGAACAACTAAGGGGTAACTGGTAAAACACAGGAATCTTTTATTTTCTTCTTTTATTTTTATGTTTTTGCAGGGTGTGTCTGCCTTGCACTGTGTGCTGTGCAGGACAAAGGAGTGGTTTTTGGGGCTGCGGGGCTGCCTGGCAGCAGCTTGGGGTTGGCCCTGCTCTGCCCATCTGTGGAGCTGCCTGCAGCCACCTCTGGCAATGGAGGCCTTTGGCAGCACTGCTTAGCTGGACCACTGAGTTTCCAGTCAAGCTTGCAGGTAACAGGAGGAGTGGAAGCCATCATGGTGGATGAGGAATCATCCTCTGCCTTGGATTTTGTGACTTGCCCGCCTGGGCATATGCCACGTGCCAGGGTGCACAGCCTGATGAAGGGCTTGGACCCGATCCCTGCCTGCTGTTAAGGCAGCTGAGAAAGCACATGCCCCACATCCTTCAGTAAATCTGGAATGTAACAGTGCCTTTCTTGGGGCTGGTGATGGAGATTCCCTGTCTGCCTCACCCTGATGTTCCCTGCTCATCCTTCCGGCCCACTGCAGCAGCCAGAGCTGCCCCAGCCCCAGCCCCAGAGTGTACGCTGGGAGTGGCTTTTGCTGGCATAACCTGCAAAAGGAGGGGATCTGGAGGCCAAGAGAAGTATCCAGGGGAAGCACCACCTAAACCTGTCAAGATTAGATTTCTACAACCCCAGACAGGGCAGGGGCAGTGCTCAGCCCTGGGATGTGACAGTGGTGCTGGGCCCAGTAAAACTTCCCATCTCTCAGAAGCAGCTGCTTGTCCAGGTCACACCCTAGCTCTGTGCCAGGAAGGGGAGGTCATCCCAGCACCCACAGAAGTGCATACCCACCAGCACCATGGCCATGAGCATTTTAAGGAGCAAGGGGCCAGATGATCCCTTTTCCCAAGTTGCCTTTGCAACTTTGAGGGTGTGCGTGACAAATCCAAAATTTCAATTTGTGCAGGTACTGAGCCCCACCATCCTTTTAACACAGTCCACAGCTCCGTCACCTGGTGAAACAATGTCACCTCCAATGGGTAATGGCTGTGGCGCTGATGGGATGATGTGCCGTCTGTCTGCCCCTCTCAATGGAGGTACCAATTAAGCCATTTATCAGGGACACAGCCTTACTTCAGGTCTAATAAGTTGCTAATTTTGCTTCCAGGGTGGTGTGGCAGGTCGCAGAGACAGCTGGTGTGACTGTCCTTTCCCTGGGCCATACACTTGTACACTTAAAACAGGGCAATCTTAAGTACTCGGTGTAGCCCTAAGGCATTCTTTATTTGCTTTGCAGTAGTGAACAACCATGTCTGACAAGAAAATCTTTCTTTTGATAGTTTTCCCTTTTTTAGAAGCAAATCTTCATCTTTTCCCAAGGGCCTTGATAAAACTAATCCAAACCTCCAAGGTTTCACCAGCCACCTGCCACGCATGTCAGTGGTGGGTTGGCATAGTTTGAGGTGGCTCATACCCTTGTCTTTCCACTTTTTGCCTGCCAGAAGAAAATCCCAGACCCAGGAAACACCTCTTGCCAAGTAAGGGAACACTGTTAGATAGGTGCTGAGGATTTGGTAATCATCACTCTTCCTCTAAACGAGGAGGGCTTAAAGCTGTGCATGGGTGATATGGAATGCTGCCCCACACATTCTGAGAGGGGACATGGGAGTGCTGGTCCCTGTGCAAAGGCATCTCACTAGTTCAATGCAAAGACGAGGCTAATCACCAACCTACCACAAAACCAAGAAACCATAATATTCACCCTGTGGTCTGTTCTGGCTTCCCTCAGGCTGCCTGGAAGCATCTGTGAGACTTGTATCCCCCACTGAAATGCTGATTTTTTTCTGTCAGGCATCCCAAGCTGTTTCTTTGGTGTCAAGCTGACTCATAAGTCACTGTTTAATTTTATGCGGGATGTGATGACATAATGCATGGTGAGACCAGGGTTACCCGACCCTGGTGCAGAGCATGCAACACCTTCTTGCTGGAAGAGTAAAATGCATGCAAGGACAAAAAGCAGCCAAGGAAAGCAACCTGGAACCCTTCAGTGTCTGTCTGTGCCCCTGGCATCACCCAGCTACAGGGTATTCCATGCCGAAACAAACCCCACGTGAATGCATGGTGGGCTCTCACCTGCACCCAGGATGTTTCTGGAAATTAAATGGTGGGTTTACTGGGGGGAGGCATGCTGTAGTCTGTCCCCACACATCATGGTGCTGCTGCTTCCACATGGTTCCTCCTCTCTTATGATCAAGCTTGGCGCCATTGCTCCCAGCACTTTCCTGACTCACCTGCCCAAACCACCTCCTCCTGCTCTGCGTGCACAGAGCTGCAGTGTGAGGGCGTGCATTTAGCAGAGGTGTGATGCTAATAACAAGGTGTAAGGCAACATAAACAGGAAATCCTGCCACGAGACACCTCCAACACTTAATCAGGCTTTCAGAGAGAACCCTCATCCCAAAGAGATGGAGCAACTCCATATCCCCTTGTAATGCTGGGTGGGAATGCTGCTGTTGGGGTGGCAGAGTACCGTGCATGGCCCGGCTGTTCTGTCTTTGGCAGCTCTACCCTCCTGAAAGTGAATGCGAGCAGAAATCAGATGCCTGGCAAATCCAAAGGAGAAAGGCTGACTTGCCAAAACTATTTAGTCTGTTCAAGGCAGAGTGATAGATGCTTGTCTGAGTTGTGTCTACTATTAGTGGACCTGTTCCAGAATGGTAGGAGATGTGATGAAAAAAGAGGGCTTCCATTTTAATACCTAATTAAACAGCTAACTTAGCCAGGGACTGCTGCTGTGGAACTGAATCCAAAACCTAAAAGAAATAGCAGTAGCTATAGCCTGAAGCCTTAGCAATGAATGAGTGATAGAGCAAAAACATCTGTCCCTTGGAAGAAGGTCAGAAAAAGCTGATAGTCCTCTTCCAAATGGAGAAAAACCTCTCCAGACCAGGAAATAAAACTGTTCCCATTGGATCCATGTCCCTCAGTCCTTGACAAGCTGGCCAGTGCAGTGGCAGATGTTCTGTCGATTGCTGTGGTTCAGGCATATGGCTTCATGTGGGCTGCAGTGGTCCAGGGCTAGCACAGAGCCAGGGGGATGCTGTGCTGCTGCAGGAGTAGCTGGTATGCCCCAGCTCGGCCCTGGCCTTTCTTGTGGTATTGCTGGTTTATTAAATCATCAGCTAGGCTAACAGCTCCCCAGTGTCTTCCTAGCTTTGCCTGTAAATCTGGTTTAATTCCTGGCCTTGAAACAGGCTGGGAACACAGCATGCACGGAAATTTACAGTTCTCAGCACATTTATCAGGGAAAACCAGGCCTTTTCCATGAAAGTTTGGGTCATCACAGTCTCCCCCATCATATTGTGGTTTTGTTAGTGATCATATTCACCTAGGTTTCTTAATGTTCCACTGACACCAGCTTTTTGTCAGCTTTCCAGAGCACAGTGAGCATCCTGCCTTCCCTGGGGGGCTGTTTTTACTGGATTTGTACAAATCTGTTTGCCTGGGTTACCTTTGCCCTGTTGCTACATTTGGCTGAGATTGACCAGTAAGGTAAGAAATTACTGCCAAGAGGAACAGAGAGGCAGAAAGATGCCCACATGTGTGCATGCCCACAGGGAAGAAGGCTGGAAGCTCAGGGTGCAGTGGTGGGGTGCCAGGATGCAGGGGTACCAGGATGCTGGGGTGCATCTGCCAGTGTGGGCAGCACCAGGCCAGGGGGTCCTGCAGCAGCGGCCACTGAGGGTTTGGGCAAAGAGCTCATCCCATCTGGTTTTGCACCCAGAGCTGTGCAGCCAAATCAGGTGAGAAAAAATTGCCTCAACAGGTGCATTTGAAAGAAAAAAATTTTTTGTTTTCCCCTGACGGTTCCTCAGGCAAATCTGGAACAACACAGAGAGAATGAGTTTGGCGCAGTTTATGCTTAAGTGGGCAGTCATCTTTCCAGTGATGGTGTCTCATTTCTCCATGCGGGCTCAGCTGCCAGGCAGAGCAATAAATCTTTCAAATCTAAGTACTTGGCATGGACCTAAATTTACCTCCCTTTCTGCACAACAGCAATTCCTAACACTGTTCCCAGCCTGAGCACAGAGCCTTTTCAGTGTGCTGAACCCACCTGCCTTGGGTCATACTTACTCCTGTTAGTTTGGGAAGGGGCAGAGATAGAGTGACTCTTCCTGTGGGAGGCTGCACTGGTTTTTTTAATCAGAGGCCATTCTGCATGCCACAGTGGCTGGACTGTGCTTATCCCGATGAGGGATTTGTAGTATGTGTTTGACCCATAGATGCATATGGAGCAGCCCCTGCTGCTGGGGAGTACCAGAGTGGCCTCTGAGCTTCTCCAGAAAGGATCATAGAATTATAGAATCACAGAATGGTTTGGGTTGGAAGGGACCTGAAAGATCATCTAGTTCCAACCCTCCTGTCATGGGCAGGGACGCCTTCCACTAGGCTGCTCAGTGTTCCATCCAATCTGGCCTTAAACACTTCAAGGGATGGGAAGTCCACAATTTCTCTGAGCAACCTTTGCTTGTGCCTCACCACCTTCACAGTACAGAATTTTTTCATAATATCTAATCTAAAGCTGCTCTCTTTCAGTTTGATGATGGAAAGCAATTGAGTGTTGGGAGTGGCATGTGAATATTTATTCCAAAATAATCTGTGGCATGCCAGTTACGGTGTTTTGGGCCCTTGGAGCTGGAGTTTGTTCAGCCACCTCTTCTCCTGACCTCCAAGCTGCCAGGATGAGGGTTTGGCTTCTCTCCTCTTGTCTCAGCTGATGCTATCACTGTTCCTCCCATGCCTGCAGACACAGGTCATATGGTAAAATCTCCCTCTGGGAGAAGCTGCCTTCCCAGCCTGGCTGCTAGTGAGCCTAGCATTATCCTTCATCTCAAATCAGGATGGAAAGGGGTCAGGAATAAATGCTCCGTCAGGAATAAATGCTTCTCTACTTTTTAAAGCATTTTTCATCCAAAAGCGCCTGCAGAGTATCCTGCCCTTTGTTCCGTATATGAGAGCTGGCAAAGGAAGATTACAGCTTAAACTGTTCTTAGCATAGAGCACAGTGCTGTACTTTGTAAATTTGAATGGTTCCTACTCTGACATGAGCTTGGGCAAGCCCCTCACCCTGGCATCATTCTGGGGCAAGGGGACAAGGGCAGGTGGGTCTGTCCCTGTTGATAGGGGTTTGCCTTCTTCCCGGTATCCGTCTTTTGCTGAGTGGAGATAGATTGATTATGTGAAACCTGCATGCTTGGGAAGTTGGACATTGGACTGGGCCTGGGTATCCAAAACATTTCGTGTTTTGCCACAGAAACTAGTCCCTGATCATTCCTTAGAAGCATCATACTCGAGGGACCCTCCACTGGCTGCTGGAGCTGAGGAGGGAGGAGGAGCAGCAGTACAGCTTTCTGGTGGCCCATGAGATGAGTCATTTCAGCCCTTCCATTCTCTTTACCACTAAAAATAAGGTGGTAAGTAAGCTTTGTAATACCCAGCTTAAAATACAACTCTGCAGTTAAAAAAAGGAGGTGGCAGGTTTGCCATATGTACTTCTTACTGCTGTTTTCCTGTGTGCCATAATTGCTCTGTGTACATGTCCAAGACAAACAGGTAAAAAAGGAAATATAACACTGGTTCCCTGAGCATATGACCTGCAAGGCAGGCACTGGGGAAACGGGGAGAGGGCAGGGGCAAGGAAAAAGGCGAGCAGATTAGCTGGTTATTGTCTGGTGATCAATAAAGTCTCTTCACATGCTGAGGCAATGCTCAAACATCCCAATCAGTTGGGCTGAGTGGCTTTCCTGTGCAATAAAATTTTGGAGAGCAGCTGGCCATCTGGGCTCAATAGGCCTCCTGTAACACACAGAAGAAACCCTGGGCTGAGGGCTTGCTCTGGTCTCTTAATTATAAAGGTCACAGTATCGCAGAGGATTTGGATGAAGGCCTGAAGATGATAGGGCTGAGCCTGGAGTGAAGGAAAAGCCTGTGCCTTGTGAAACCAACTATCCTGGCCCTGCCCCAGTAACCTGGCCAGGCACTGTGCCAGCAGTCCAGGCTGCAGCTGGTGGGAGCAGGACACAAAACATGGTCACCTTGTCCCAGGGCCTGCCAGCTACTGCAGAGGAACCTCCTGGGGTTGGATCTCTCTCTATACATATACATATACATATCTCATGCAATGTGTAGATACCTCTCTGGTTTATCCCCCCAGCATCACTTTGGAGAGGTGTGGATTGCCTTACTTTGGTCCTGGCTTTGTTCTCGATTCAACAGGGGTAAAAATAGTAAAAGAAAGAACAGGAGTATGTGGGAATGGTCTGCTTTTCACCGCACATCTCCCTTGACACAGAGGCTGGAGGCAAAGCCCAACAGTCTGAAAAGCCCAGGACCAGGGGGTCACCTCTAAGGTGACACCTTTGCAACAAGACACCATCATGGAGGAGCTGCCAGGGCCTTCAATCTGCAGGTGGCAGTGCTTTACATTCCTCCCATACATCTGTGCCCAGCCAGGGCTGCTGTGTTGTGCTTCCTTCCCCTTAAGGATGGGTCATCACACAGGTGAGGAACAGAAACTTTTTGCTCCCCACCCCTCCGTGACTCACAGGGCACCTGCTCTGCCTAAGCTGTTGTAACCATTTCAAAATGCACTGCTGTCTGACCCATTCCTGGCAGGTCCCTCATGCTCCAATGACCCTTGAAGAGCACCCTCCCTGGCATGGGGCAGCGGTTTGTGGACCATTGAGACATTCCTCTTAATGCCCTGTGCTGGCCCTGAGCTCCATGGGGATGCTCTGTGACTGGCTGTGGGAGCTGGCATGACCTGTAAGGCACAGAAACAGGTGCCTTACATGGATGTTGCAGAGATATCTCTCTAATTGCCCTGAAAACTACCCTTCCAAATTCGTGATCATCCTCTGACCTGTCAGAGGTCAGACAATCATGATGCTATTTTTGTCTCATCTGGATCTGTGCTGCAGTATGCCAGCTTGTCACCATGATAGCTCTCTTCCTTCCTAATCTCTCATCACCCTTGATGGTCATATGCAAAAGAGTGACTCCTTTCCTGTGACAGAGAAATGCCATGCCTTACGGATTAGTTTCAGGCAGCCCATGGGAGATTCATCTTGGCAGCTGTGAGTTACCCTCTTCTATGCTATGTTCCTTAAACCCACTGTTTTGTCTCTCTGGCAGCACACAGAAGAGAATTCCACGTTCCCTTTTAGTTTCCTCTGCTAACCTTCAGGAGGTTTGGTGCCTAAAATCCTGTGGGAGTTTGCAGGAGCTGAGCACTGCTTTGGAGAAGCAGGGGAAAGCTCACAGCAGCAGAGACCAGCCAAGGGGAACTGTCACAAGCGCTGTTCGAGCTTTCACAGGAGCTGGAGGCACCAAGAGAAGTGTGTCTAAGTGTACATGGCTCCAGCTGCTGCTTCAGGTAGTCTCTGGGCTGCTTGGCTGTGATCACCATCCCCGGGGCTCTGCGTGAAGTGCCTGTGTCATGGGACAGCCGAGCTCACCGTGCCATCATCTTGCCATCTGCAATTTCCATAGGGCTTCATGATGTGGGATCTCTTGGGAGCTGGGCTGGGGATTGATCACCCCAACCTTCTTACTGCCTTAAGCACCAACTTACTCCCAGGCTTTCCTCATTCACATGGTGGTAAGGAGCTGCAGGTATTCACACCGTGCCAATGCCAACACCTTCAGCGTGGCTGGCGGAGCACGTGGTGTTTGAAGAGTCTCTGATCATTGGGACAGAAAGGACTCCCTGGGTTTTGCGCTTGGCAGAAGGCTGAGTGGAGCTCTGGGACTTCTTTCAGCAAACCAAAACTGCCACAATGCAGTGATAAAAAAAGCTTATCTAGAACAAACATGCTCTGCCGGTGGGAACCTGTTATTTGAAAGCTGACAGTTTACTTCTGTGTCCCATCAGGGACTGTCTGTCCCTGATGGGTGATTGGTGCAATCCTATGCCACCTTCGTGGATAGTTCAACAGAAATGAACCCACATATGTACCTCTGTCTAACCTGGGTCATACGTGCCCAAATGGGTGTTTTTGCTGAATGTAACGATGATGGGGCCACAGGCTGGAATTGCCTGTCCTGGGGGACAGCAGCTTATGCCTGCAAAATGGTATATGCTCTGCTCGATAAACCCTTGGGTTTTCAAAGAGACAATAGCAGCCAGAAACAGCACTTCCGAGAGAAATCAGGGGTCAATAACCTTTGAGGGGAGAGGGAGACTTTAATCTGAATTGCACATGTGAGAGATTTCAAGAAAGAAAAGGAGTTTAAAGGTTACTGTGAGTGGAATTTCCACCCTGTGCAGGCAGCAGAAGAACCTGGGCACACAAAAGCACCAGGAGACTTTGTAGGAAAGCAGAGGGAATAAAACAGCTTCTTTGCAGGGAGCTGTGCCCCTTGCTCACCTGGCAAAAAGACCTCATGGAGAGTGGGTGTTAGGCCTTTTATCTCCACTATGTAGTGATAAAGGCTCTGGGTCTTGAGAATACACAAGATCAAGTGTGAAAATCAAAAAGGGCTTTATTTCATGACCAGACAGAAGGAAATAAAATGGCCACCCTGCCACCCTGAGGGAGCACTAGCAGCCTTAAACCAGGCAGTTCCAGCTCTCTACTTTCACACAGCAAAGCAAAATCTGGTTTTGATATGTGTGTGTTAGGGAAGCAGAAGAGTCCCGTGTGAATTTGAAAACCATAAGGAAAAAAAAAGGGGGAGAAATCTTGTGTTAGGTTTAGAATAAACAATGTTTAGCTATGTTTTGCAGTTGTCTTATTCTCAGGCACGATCAGCAGCAGACTCATCAGACTGAATCATTTCAGAGCTCTGTGTAAGCCTGCGGCTTTATTTTTTATTGTCATTGGAATTCAAACAGAAACCACTGTTTCTCTTTACTCTTCTTTTTAATTTTCTCTCCTTTTTTTTTATGAGTATAATAGAACTGCAGTCATACAATAATTTCAGTGGGAAGGAAACAAAGGCATGGCCAACTCCAAAGCTAGACCAAGTCCTCAGATCTTCAGTTATGAGTTTCTCCAGGGATGGAGATCCTAACTCCTCAGTGGGCAATCTGTACCAGTGTTTGACGACCCTCATGGCAAGATATTTCCTTATATTGAATCAGAATTTCCCTTGTTGAAACTTGTGATCATTGCTTTGGTCATTTCGGTATACATCTCTGGGAAGAACCTGCCTCTCTCTTCCCTGTAATGCCCCTTAGGCAATGGATAACAGCACTAAGTCCCCCCATAGGCATCATTAGGACCTCACTACACACACTCCCCCTCAAAGTTCTGTTGTGCAAAACACCTTTGAAGCACTCTCTCCTCTTACTTCAAGCTACTCGATTACCATCACCTTCCCTGCTCTGACACTGCTAAAACCTGGCTGGGCTTGGGCAGCTGTGGCTTGTGCTGGTTGAGGGGATACAGCCTTTACAAGCAGTTGGTGGATATCCCAACCAGTCAGTTCACAGACTTTCTGTCCTTTGCTTCTTCCTCAAGCTACAACAATCCCATGCCCACTGATGTTGCTACTTGCTGATGGCTGATCTCCCATGCACTGTGCTCTCCCATCACAGCTTTGACCAAAACTATGGAGAGGGAATCAGGATAAGTTGGGTACCTGCTTGGGTACGTGAAAACATGAGTATGGCAAAACCTGTACCTCATGTCACCACCTTCCCTTTCTCTCTGGATCCCACACATCACCCCAAAGCTGGTGCATGCTTGCTACTGCTGCTCGTTAAGTCACTTAAGGGTCTTCTAACCACGTGTTCCTTCACCCAAAGGGGGGAACATGGCTGCCTTGATGTCATTGCTATGCGAGGCACATGTGGCTCATTCCTGACTGCCCTTTAGTAAAGACATCAAAATGCCCCAGGGAGGGTTTCTGTGCTGGCCCTCTAATTCTGGTGCCTTACTCTCAGAGTGGGCAGGTTTCCAGCACTGTTTGCAGGCTGCTGATTTAAGGTGGATGCTGTTAAGAGAGATCCTGGATGTATTGGTGTCATTGCTGAACTGCATATGGTTGCCATAGAAATGTAGAACACATGGATATGACTGATAATCATCTCTTGTCCCTCCCATTCTTTCTTTTGCATTAAGTAAAGGAAGCTGCACAGCTACACATGCCTTTGAGGAGCTGGATTGGGACATCTGGGCAATCAAATGGTGGTTTCAGATACTGAAGCTGTGGGCAGCCATATGTTTACTGACAGGCAAGGGCAATGCTCATGGAACAGACTTCGTCCAGAATGGATGATTAACAGAAGCTGGAGAAGGCTTCTGCTCAGCTAGAACCTTATACTGGTGCTGGTGGCACAAGGCAGAAGAGATCTTGGACCCCAATTTTGTTATACACCACCTCTCCACCCCTAAAATACATGATCTCATAACAGCAGAAATATTCTTTCCTAAATAGTGATCCATTTTTGTGTCCACAGAGCTCTGCCAGCTATTTCACAACAAATACCATTTGCACTGTACAACATGATATGGTATGATCTGTTAACTATACAAACTTGATTTTCTCCTGTAAATCCTGGATAAAAACAATAAAAAGCCTCATTCACATTCAGAATTACCAACTGCTTGGTAATTGGTACCTAGGCTCATGGTACATGCCTGAGTGTTTCTGATTTTTAAGCAAACTTGCTAGTGTTACTCTTGCTGCAGTTGTGTGTATAACATGCCGTCTCCTTTTGCTTTGAAGGAGCAAGATCAGGGCACAAATAATCATTTAGCAAAGAAATAGTTGCTCAAGCATTTTACCAGAGACAATAATAGAAGCATTTAAGAAAGTGTTGAAGTGTTAAGAGTTTAAAGAAATGGGACTTCCCAGCACCGCCAGAATTATCTCCTCCTTTGGTTTCACAATGTCCTCCCACAATGGAGCCCTCATCAAACGTGGTGGTTGCTGCAATATGAGCTGCAGCCAAAACATCCAAGACAAGGAAGGCCTTTGCCTTTTTGGAAACTTTGCTTTTTCTCACAGAAGCCCGGAAGCCACCCTCTGCTCACCTTAGCGAGTCCTTCCTCATGTGAGTGCTGTCATTAATGTCAGAGGAAATGAGTGCATGCCCATCAGCATGGGAAAGCCTTGCACAACCAGGCCTAAAGATAAACCGGACATGAAAGATAGTCTCCAGTAAATATAATTGTGATAGGTTGGGGCCCCAGCCAGCTCATGTTAATGTCAGGGGGTACTGGCTATCCTGGCTTCCCCTCAAATCAGATTCAGACCACGGCTGAAACACAGGGTGTTTTCTGAATTAAAAGCACTCTTAAGATAGTCCCTATTAACTGGTGTTTTAAAAGTGCTGTGACATAAGAAGATGAGCAGGGAGGCTCCTCCTCATGCTCGGCAGCCAGGACTGTATTCCTTCCTGCACAGCAGTAAGGATGTTTACTGCCGCAGCCTGCTGTGCCGGCCAGCCTAATGCCTGCCAGCTGGTGGGATGCTCGTGGATGGGCACCATCCATACACCCAGCATGCTGGGCCCCATCAGAGGGCAGAAATTTGGGTAATTACCTTCCTGAAAGCCAGACTTCCAGAGCATATAATTGAGCTCAAATTAAATTACTCATCAACAGGTAATCAGCTGGTCCACTGAATTTGCGAAGAGTCATAGCTGATGCTTTCCTGTGCCTGTGTTTTGTTCTTTGACACATTCCAGAATTTAAGGTCAAGGTGGGGAGCAATGATCTGTCCATCCTGCATGCCAAAGCCTGGTTTCATACTCCAGCCTGATAATATCTTGAAATGGCTTTGGGTTGGAGGGTTCAACTACACAATATGTGTAAGATTGCTCTGGCACATCCCTTTTCTGGCACTCCTCCAGAAGGAGATATGATTTCCAAGACAAAATCTGGGAAACCATTTCTAGGCAACCCAGCTGCTGGTCTGGCACAGTATGGGCATTTTTTTGCAATAAAAGTATGTGCAGTAATGATGCTTGAGCTTTCTTGCATGGCACTTGAAGGATATAAGCCAACTTGAATTTATACTTCAAGGGTATAAACCAACAGCAGCAACAGATGGATCTAATACTGGAAATGCTCTGGGCCTCTGACAACGTGTTGATGCTCTCATCTGCTGCTGGTTACTGCAGGAGATGCCTCGCGCCTTGTGAGACATAGGGAAATGTCCAGGCTTTTAAAAAAACACCAAATCCAACATTAAAACAATGCATTAGTTTGTGACCTGAGTTTCAGAGGGTTTGCAGGACCTTTTGCACTGGCTTCAACAAGAGAAATACCAGCCTGCAGGGTGATGGTTTGCAGGAAAGGCAGCATGACCTGCCTGCACACACAGGCAAAGATTCAAAGGCAATGAAGATCAAAGGAAAAGGCTTCAGACAAAGCCACAGCACAAAGTACTAGGCATGTTAATAATTTAGAAACAGTCAAATGTAAGAATGTCAAATACAGGTGTTGAAGGAGTCACAGGGCTTCTGCAGTGGGTACAGCTCAAGGCAGGACACAGGCACCTATGCAGGGCAAAGGGCTCTCTTTGCCTGGCTTTCCCTGCTGGCTTGCCAAGGGAGGTGACAGACTATCTTCCCTCTCCAGAGGGCCTGGTAGCACGACATGTGCAGGTGAGCATGTCTTTGGGAATAAAAACCTCTGTTTTTTGCTGGGTGTGTATGTAGAGCCTTTGTAAAGTCGTGAGTGCACAGACTATGGCCTGCTGTCATTCATTTTGTGTATGAGTGACCTGAACCTGAGTGTACCCAGCTAATATAAAAGAGTTTTTGGGGTGATAGCTAAAAATTCTTAATAAATATTATTAGGGAGACAAATTTTTTCTTGGGAAAGAAAGGATTTTTCATCAAACTTTAATTATCATGTGCCACAGATCTTTCTTATACTGAAAACAATGAACTTCAGCATGAATTGTGTTCTTAGGTGAGTAATGGGATATTGGAAAACTCACTTGGTGATTTTTAGGGCTGAGTAAGAGATGGTGTAAAGAAAGTGCCTGTCGGAAAAGCGCTTGTAATCATTCAGCACTGACTGCATGAAGATATGAAAGTGGGAATCTGAAATGGAGCTCCTTTATAAACCCATCTCACAATATTAACGTATAAACTTTAAAGGTAGCCCACATAATGGCTTTGAGTTTCAAGTCACAGGTAAGATTCATTTTTAATGGTACTATTTTTGCTGTGGTGCTTCTGACAAATGGTCAGAGGAACATCAGTCTTGACAGTGCATAAAATTAGCAACATCTCCCTAATAAAGCTAAAGGTAGGAGCCACTTTCTGAACCTGTAAGGGCCAGAGCAGCCCTGAGTGTGCAGCACAACTCAGGCTCCCCAGTTCTGTGGAGATGGCTTTCTGTGGCAGGTCCTTGTGCCACAGCCCTTGCTCTTACTGGGTGGCTGCATCCATAGCTTTTTTCAGTGACCTGTACCAGTGTCTCACCCCCCTCAAGTAAAGAAATTCTTTCTTATGTCCAATCTAAACTTACCCGCTTTAACAGTTTAAAACTGTTACCCCTCATCCTGTCCTTGGTAAAAGAACTCTATCATTCTTATACAATCACTTTAAGTACTGAAGGGCCACAATTAAATCCCTCTGGAGTCTTCTCCAGGCTGAACAACCCTAATTTTCTCAACCTTTTTTCTCCTATCTCATTCTTCTGATCATTTTCATGGCCCTACTCTGGGCCCACTCAAATAGGCCCATGTATTTCTTGTACTGGGAGCCCCAGAGCCGAATGCAGTAATCCAGGTGGGGTCTCACCAGAGTGGAGTAGAAGGGGAGAATTCTCTCTCTCGACATGCTGGCCATGCTGCTTTTGATGGAGCCCAGGATATAGTTGGCTTTCTGGGCTGTTAGCTTGCATTCCTGAGTTGTGTCCAGTTTTCATCCACCAGTGTCCTCAAGTCCTCAGGAGGGCTGCTCCCAGTCCATTCATCCCACAGCCTGTATTGACACCAGGGAGTGCCCCAACTCAGGTGCAGCATCTCACACTTGGCCTTGTTGAACCTCATGAGGTTCTCATAGGCCAACTCCTCAATCCTGTCCGAGTTCCTCTGGATTGCATCCCTTCCCTCCAGCATATCAACTGGATATCATCTTGATGACCTGCAAACTCACTGAGGGTGCACCTGATCCTACTGTCTATGTCACTGATGAAGATATTAAATATTATTGGTCCCAGTACAGACCTTTGAGGGACACCTTTTGTTACTGGTTTCCGTTTTGAACTTTCACTTGTTGGACATGGCCATCCAGCCAATTCCTTATCCCATTCTGTATCTCTCTTATTTAGCAGCAAGAGTGTCATGAGTGATCATGTTAATGGCCTTACAGAAGCCAGGCAGATGACATCTGGAGCTCTTCCCTTGACCGCAGATGCAGCCACTCCATCACAGGAAGACACTAGATTAGTCAGGAACAATTTGCCCATAGAGAAGTCAGTGCAGCCAGGCAGTCTGTGTCCACTGTGTATGGCCAGTCCTTTTGGGGTGAAGGTTTCCCTTAGACTAGCTGCAGCAGGGCAGAATGCATGATGCCTGGGGGTGAGATGTTGAAGAGTCCCAGGGCTGGTGGATTGGAGAGGCTGTGGATGTTGGAGCTTCCTGCTGCAGCTGACTGCGTGAGGCTACACTGAAGAAATGTGTGGCCTCCTTGAACCTGAGCTGGGACTTGCTGTGCCCATATAGCCTTGCAACCCCGCAGTTGCTATTTTTAACTCAAACACCAAGAGAACACTGGTGTTTCTGAAACAGTCTGGTGGAGATCCTGCCCTAGCTGCAAGGTTTGCACAGTGGGAATGTGCCATCAGTCCTGGGCTGAGCCCCGGGTACCAGCAGTTAGCACAGTGTGCTGTGCATTGCCGTGCCAGGCACAGGATCTGCCCCTGGAAAAGAGGACCAGGCTGGGGATGACAGAGTAAAATGCATACTCAGCACCTAATCTTGTCAGGTCTTTTAGTTTAGGGTTCCTTAAGGTACCCTAAACCACACCTACTTATACACCACACCTACGTATATATTTATATACTTATATCAATTTCAAATCCAAAGTTAAAATGCAAAGGCTTTTAAAAATTTTAAAGGATTTACAGACTGACTAGGAGTGATGCTAATGTGGAATAAGAGAGAAAATAAAGTTTTACCCTGGCTGGGGGAACAAATATACAAAAGAGCCATTGTGGGGAAGCTTGGTGTCATCTTTTTGTCCATTTCCAGACTTTGTTACTGCACATGAATTGTGGTCTGTGTCTGTGAAATGAGGGCACTCAACTCTTTGCCACCATGATCCGTAATGTCCTCTGCTCATGGGCTGTCCCTCACTGCACAGCACAGTGTCAATATTGCTACCTCACACTACCAAAATAAAAATAACATGAAATAACAGAAAATTAAACTTGGGTCAATGGCTACTGATTGGAAGTGAATGGAGAGGGAGCAAGTTCAGAGAGGGCTGATATCAGGTAATACAGCCAGCAGCTGATGCTTCAGGAAGTATTCACGAGGGAACATTGTTGTTTTTCCTCTCTTATTTTCTTTTTTCTGCATCTTTTTTATTGATCTGCGAGAGGAGAGAGTTCTGTGGCTGTGATATCTGAGAGCTGGTGGTATCTCATGCCTTTGTCTCCATCCCGTCTCTGTAATTGTTTCTGTCTTCCTTTGTGCTGCATCTTGGGCTTTCTCTGGGAGGCCTTTGAGCTGTCTCAAATTAAAAGTTCCTCTTCATAAGCCCCTCACCTGAGCTTCCTGTTTCTACTACTAACCAGCCATTTTCTCAGCATGCTGAATCAATACAGTATTTCCATCAAAGGTCAGGTGTTTCAGCTGGAAAGAGCTGCTGGTGGTGAGGCTGTCCACCTCTCCTTTCAGCCCCAGCCCTCCTCCTCCTCACCCAGCACATGGGAGACAAGTTCAATTCTCCATGTCCTCCTCCAGCACGAGCAGCTGGAGCAATGCTGCAGACCTGCATTTCCCTCATTTCAATGGTGAAACAGCAAAGCCACCCTTATATTTTCATTTTTCTGGGGAAAGGGGTGAGTGTTTCCATATCAGTATCTGTGTGCTCAGAGCTGGCAGCAGGGAAAGCATTACCCTGCTCCTGCACACCTTCTCCCTTCTCTCTGAACCTCTGTGTCCAGAGCTGTGGGCCCGTGACAGATGGCTGCTCAGTTTGGAACAGCATTCAAGCCTTGAGGCGCCGGTATTTCCCAGGCAGAGTGGTAACTGGATGCAGAGATTAGCTCTGGCTCATCTCCATGTTTAAATGAACTTCCCCTAATTAGGGAAATTGCCTGTGCTTACACTTCAGACAGATCCTCCCTGGAATTATATTCATAACCTTCTTGTGCACTGCTGCACACTAGCTCAGTGTGAGGCGTTGATTGTCCCTGGGCTCCTGGCTGCTCCCACCTCTGCTGCAGTGGCCACGTCAGTGTCCAGGGTTTATGCCCTTTCACCTTCTCCTTGCTCACTAGGTCACCTCATTTGCTGGAGATGTACAAGTTCCTCTTCCTCCATCTCTCAGTGGCTACCCTAACACCACCAAAACCATGACCCCACACCTAAACTTTTATTATCCATCACTGCCTTCTCAAATCCCACTGATATCTCTAAAAGGCCAACTCATGATGAAACTTTCCCTACCTCCTTTTGTTAAACATGTAAAATTTTTAGGAGACCTTTGGAAGAACTACTTTAGGGACTTATGTGTGTACATATTATATTGCCACATTTTTGCTCCAAAGATACTTTTGGTATATGGTGAAGACTGTGCTCCATGAGACAAATTAAGTCTGGTGGTAAAAAGAAAGAAAACCAAACAAATGAAGCTTGTTAAGCTTTACAGTAAACTGCTCCAAGGCTGAAGCATGACATAAAAGCCGGGGTTTTCAAAGGGCCATGGGGGAAGCAGACCTGAGACTGACACTGAATTTAATTTGCTCTATGCTGAAGGCAGCTTTGAAAAAATGCCCAGATGCATACTGATTCCTCCAATAGATGTTTTACCCGGTTTAGCAAAAATTAGGAGTTCCAGAGCAGCCAGAGAATCCTTGTGATGGATAACGAGCAGTATCCAGAGAAGGAGTCCCTCTGCCCTGGTGCACAGTGAGGACTTCACGAGTACCACACTTGCCTTTTAATAGAGGTATTACTTTTTCTCAGGAGATATAAGTGGGAATTTATCAGTGTACACAGACAAGAGAAAACATTTTCAGAGTAGAAAAAAGCCGCGCTAACCCTCAACAAATTACAGATGAAACCTGTGTAAGAACAGGAAATGAATTTTTTGTTAATAATCCCTAAGGTTAACAAGCTCAGAAGAGCCAGAGGGTGAGAACACCGCCCAGCTCTGACACTTCCCCTCCAAAGGGGTTTTTATTTCATGTCATTTTTAATTGCACGGATTTCTCTTTTTCTGTTCTTTGTATTGTGGGCAATGCTTTGGGTGGCATAAAGAGGCATCAAGCTAAAATGAGCTGGAATTGAAAGACAACTGAGGGAAAAGTAGAGCTTTCCTGGTTTGAGAATATTTCTTTTTAATGTGGAAAGAGACAAACCAAACATGTAGAGTTCCTTCCAGAGGAAAAGACACGAAAACCTAATTCAAGTCCTGGCTTCAAAGCCTGGTTCCTTATCTAAGCGGCAGGGTTTGTCATCACAAGTTTGGTCACAGAGAGAGAAATGGAATAATAAGAGTGAAAATGTATTTAGTGCTTTTAATATAAATTTGTCAAGCTGATTTATTTCATCTTGAATTCCAGTATCTGGAGCTTTTGTTAGGACCAAGATGCTGCAGTTGTGCAGCTTTAGCCAAAACGTGACTTTTCATTACAGCTTCTTCTTTCTCTCTTATATGTGGGGGAAGAAAGCTTGATACTGTAAGTCCTGAAGATCGGCCTTCAAAAAGCTTATGAAAGATGTTTGGCTTCTGTTGTTTTAAAGTTTCAGTGTTTAGAAGCAGGATGAAGATTTTGGGGGTAACCAGGGTAGCTTCTGGGCCTTGCCAGCATGAGACATGCACTGTAACAAAACAAAACAAAAAAATAAAGAGATTGCCACATACATGATTCTTCCCCCCCCCGCCCCCCACCCCCCACAATGGTGGGATTTTATGTCAACTTCATAATGGGAAGGAAATGGCCAGATGCTGACAGTTGACAATCCGGACTTTACCTAGATTTGTCCCAAAAGCAGGATGATATGAATGTACTGGAGGAAAACCCAAGCCTGTGAATAAAGTTTGGCCTCAATGCAGGTAGAGAGGGAGTGGGGCATTTGTCCTGCCTCAGGTAGACCTTTGCAACTCCACCAACAACCAAATGCTGTTTTGGGTGCTGCATGTCAACCACAGGATCTCTCCTTGGTAGTGGTCTCTCTTCAACCAGGCAGGGCTTGCAAGCTGCCACACAAGGTCCTTGTCTCCCCCTCGAGTACTTTTGCTTGGGTTTGCTTTGTGATTGGATCTTTGGTAACAGAACTTAATTTCATTCTAAATTTGAGTGGGAATTAATCCAGTTCCTCCAAGCACCAGCTATTTGCAAAGAAATAATGATGTCCTGAGTTAGAGTAACTCTGGGGCCAGTGATTAGATCACCAGCCCTCCCTCTTGCTTTGCACAGCACACAGTGAACACAGCATTCTAATGTCAATGTACTCAGTACACTTTTCAAACCCACCAAGTAAACATGCACCAGGAGTGTGCTGCAGGTAGACTTGCTTGCCAAGGGCTGCTGCCTCCTTCCGTAGATGTGTTTAGCAAGTACATGGTTTTGTTTAAACAGGAAAACACATTAAGAGGCACTTCATCTTGGAGTGTTCCTGTCTTTGCTGCCCGCATTCCTGGCTGGGGTGTTTAATACGCATTAAGTGCAATGTGCTCGCGGGACCCTCTGACTAAAATACCTCCAGTCCAAGAGCACTGGAGTAATCAGGTAACTGATTAATCAGTAACTAGGAAAAGGACAGTTATGTTCAGTTTTTTATTATGTTTCTTTTTCTTTAGGTTTCACATCCATTGTCCAATAGTCCACATGCTTTCCACAGAGTCTCCAGTAGCCACAGCAATGAGAACTGAAATAAAATCCACATTCACAATTTTCAATCATGACTTCTGGCCTTAGGGTGGGGTTTCTTCAGCTTGCATGGTGTGAAAGCTCCCTTCAGCTTCAGCTGAACATCTGTGTTTCTTGTGCAGCCAGGATTAGTGCCCAGTCAGTGAGCCAAAGCTCTCCCTATGCCCATTTTTCAGTGCTAACCAGGGACAGACACAGGAAAGCTTACAGATGATGCTGCATGAGGTGAATTACAGCTGAAGTTGCTCTATTTTCAGATGTTCAATTTGAGAGAGGTCAATTGCTTGGTCTGTGTGAGAGTTCTCAGCAACAAATCTGGTGCCCTTAAAGTGTGTTGAGTTGAGCAAAGACACTCATCATCCAGCCAGGCCCTCCTCCTGATTAAATTTGTAGTGTAGAATCTGGTTTTGTTGTCTTCTGCTCAATGGAGTGATAAAGATTTACAGAGGTGTAATTCTCGCCCAAATGTGAAAATTTACAGATGCAGTTGTTCCAGAAGAATCACACTTAAACCACTCCTTGACTATTACTCCAAAACCAATATCAAAATGACATTCCCCCGTGAGGCCATGAAACACATACTTTGGCTGAATGCAAGAAGGTATCTCCTTACCTTACTGAAATTGAGCCCACAAACAGCAGTTCCACAGTCCCATAAGCATCTTGGTCTGCAAAGATGGCAACAGAGCTGCTTTCTGTGGCCTGCTGAGCATGTCCTGGGAAAGGGTTCTTTTTGCTCCACCTTCACCTCCATAAGCTCCCCTGCCCTGAGCCCTGTGGTCACTGATGGTCCTGGACTCACTTTGCACTAAGCAAAACCTTTCCAAGAGCTCCCAGTGTGGCAGGCATGGAGAGGGTATCTCACAATACCCTCTGAGTTTAGCTCCTGGGGATGAGACAGAGATCTTATCTGTAAAAAAAGGAAAAAAATAAAAAAGAAATAAGAAAATAAAACACAGCCACTGACTCTTTCTAACATCCTTTTCCTCTCCTCTCATGAGCTTATTCTGGGCTAATTTTCTCAAACAATCAGGTTTTCCCATCTCTATCTGATACTCTTCCATTCAGACCAAGATACTTCTCACTTGCAATCATGGTGTTTTTTCTAGTAATCAAAAAAATCCCTGCAATACAAAAGAGAGGTTTTCTTCCTCCTCAGTAGATGAGGCTGTCAAAGTGGGTTTCCATTAGATGCACTATACCGAGCACTGAGGATAACAAGTGCTTTTGTTGGTCCTGTGGCTTTTTCCCAACAGACTGGGTTGCAGGTGCGAGAGACCTCCCTCAGTCCAAGGCTGATCTGGTTCCTTGTGGTACATTAGGGACACAGAAGTTTAAGATACTTGTCAAAAATCTAAGTTGTGCCTCAACACTTCCTCCAAATGGTCACAACACATAAGGCAGATTGAACTGAACTTGGGGGAGAAAAGGGCACCAGACCTGGAGATAAGCAGGCCAGTGTTTACACCAAAACAAATACTTGGAATAAATTCACAGAGCTTATCCTGGAGAAGATGTAGAGTAATTTGCTGAGTATGTTTTGAAGAGGAGATAAAATGAGCCAAGAAAATCCATTTTTACATATTTTGGGAGAAGTGTAAGGAAATGCTTTGGAAACAAGGGAGGCTCTATTCGCTTGTCCTGGAAAGATAAATATTTTAGGGTTAGTGGTTCTGGTTGTCAGCACCTCACCTGAAAGACTGCCCAGAGGCCCATTTGCCAATAATAATGATCAAGTTACAGCATTACAAGGCCAAACACGTGAGAAAACCAAGCAAAGAAGGCAATACTGTACAGCACTTCTCTGTATGTCTGCACAGGTTGAGGCAGTGCTCTAGTACTGCACAAACACTGCTGTTAGTTACAAAAGCAAAGTGTCCCACAAAGAACCAGTACTTGGCTAACCAGTTGACCAAGGAAATGGAGGCTGCTGTAAGAAGAAACGTGATGTTTGTGGTGTACCCAAAGAAAAGCCAAGAGGAGCTGTTACTGCCCTCTGCAAATGCCTGAGAGAGCAGCAAAAGCTATTTAAGGTGAATTTTGTAACCAGAAAAAAAGATTATAACCTGCCTCCACAGCAGTTCAGGTTGCAGAGAGAATATCTCTCACCACTGAAGTGTGATGTCCTGTGAAGTCCATGAGCTCCCCAGGGCAGTTGTGGAGGCTGGAAGCCCTTCAGTGCACTGCAGCCTGGAACTGCCAGGCAGGGACTGTCATGTTATCACAGTGCTCCCTCCAATGAGGGAATTGTGGAGCAGACCAATGTCTGATTACAGCACTGAACAACCAGCCATTGTCCTGGGGTTGGCAGCCCACAGAGATCCCTAAGACAAGATGCTGGCTGAAACCAGATCCTGGACACTGATGATGCCTACAGTGTCCACCAGTCAATAAAATCAATTGATCTCCTTTTCATGGAGGGGAAAAAGCACAGAAGAATTAGGCCTGAGAATTGCACCCCAGTCACATCTCTCCCCTAAGAAGAAATGAGTCTCACAGTCAGCACAGTCAGGGCTGACCAGTTTGCAACACTGGAAGCCACACTGGTCTCATTAGCAAGGAGGAGCAAGTGGGGACAAAAGAAGCAACAACCATAGATATTGATCTGGCAAACTCCAGCAAGCTATGCAGCCCCTGAAGGTGTTTAGGGTGTTGGTATAGAAACAGCAGCAGGGATGCAGCAAGGACCTAGAGAACCCAGAGGCCATCCTGGAGCCCTGGCTGGGACTGGTGGCCACCTGCAGGCCAGCAGACTCCCAGGGAGAGGAGTCTCCTGACCACCCACAAGATCTTTCCTCTAACTTTCCTCTATTTAAATCTGCTTTTATACTGACAATTGGTGTAGAGATCCACTAGCCTGCAGTCAAATCCTGGCCCTAAGATTTCTGGTGCCCCAGATAACAGCTGTTGGAGGAGACCGCAATGACCCCATTTATTCCCTGGTTAGCATTAGCAAGAATGGCATGTTCACGTCAATTCAGCTATATCCATCTCTGCTGATAATTTTTCTCTCTGGAGGAATTTAAATATTCATTTCTCCTTTCCACTTATGAGGGGTTTCTTGCAGCTGGGATAGCCTTACTGACATCCACGGCATGATTTCTGGGTTAGAAAGAAAAAAGTACCAGGGATGTTGGCCATCCCAGGGTTCTCCACACCCTCCATGTGGTTTGCATGACAGGATTTGGTTGTTTTCTGACTGTATGGCAGTGCTGGGATTTGTTCTGGCCTTTTAGGGCTGCTCTAGCCTGAAGGGAGCATTGGCAGCACCTGCAAGGAAACAGGCAGGTCTGCTGGGAAACAGCCTGCAGAGCTGCAGAAATTCATCTGCTGGAGCCCACCATGTTCTGCCCAGGTGGAAGGAGCCTCCAGGTCTTGGGACATCCAGTACCTCCTCCACATGCAGTGCACTGCACACCAGGGCCTGAGTTAGACTGGGTAACACCTTTCACAGTGTACCATCAGAATATGCTTCATCTGTTCATGAAGTGATGCAAGAATCACTATTTGCATCGAGAGGGATTGAACACAATACCACTAGATACATTTATAAAATGCTGCATTGGGTTTACATGGTTACACAGGAGGGTTACAGGGTTGAGAAGTTTCTCTGAGAAAATTCCAGAAGCTTCCCCTATGTCTGAGAGAGCCAATGCCAGCCACATCCAAGATGGACCTGCCGCTGGCCAAGGCCGAGCCCGTCAGTGAGAGTGGTAGGGCCTCTTTGGTAACAGATTTAAGAATTGGTGGAAAAAAGATGTACAACAGCAATTGCAGCCAGAGAGGAGTGAGAATATGTAAGAACAGCCCTGCAGACACCAAGGTCAATGAAGAAAGAGGGGGAGGAGGTGGTCTAGGTGCTGGAGCAGGGACTCCCCTGCAGCCTGTGGTGAAGACCATGGCGAGGCAGCTGTTCCCCTGCAGCCCATGAGGGTCCCTGGACAGCAGATATCCATCTGCAGACCATGGAGGATGCCACACCAGAGTAGGTGGATGCCTGAAGGAGACTGTGACATTGTGAAAAGCCCATGTTGGAGCAGGCTTCTAGCAGGACCTGTGGACCCATGGAGTGAGGATCCCACACTGGAACAGGTTTGCTGGCAGGATTTGTGACCCCATGAAGGACCCATGCTGGAGCAGTCTGCTCCTGAGGAACTGCACCTCATAGAAGGGATCTAGGCTGGAGCACTTTGTGAAGAACGGCTGCCCATGGGAACGACTCCCGTTGGAGAAGTTCATGGAGGACTCTCTCCCACAGGTGGGACCCCACAGAGGAGTAGGGGAGGAATGTGAAGTGTCATCCCCCTGAGGAGCAAGGAGCAGCAGACACAATGTATGATGAACTGACTGCAGACCCCATTCCTTGTCCGTCTGTGTTGCTGGAGTGGAGGAGGTAGAGAATTCAGGAGGGACGTTGAGCCTGGGAAGAAGGAAAGGTGGGGTGGAAAGTATTTTTAGATTTGGATTTATTTCTCATTCTCTTACTCTAATTTGATTTGCAATATATTCAGCTGATTTCCCCAAGTCAAGCCTGTTTTGCCCATGACATTAATTGGTGAGTGATCTCTCCCTGCCCTTATCTCGCTCTACCCACAAGCCTTTCATTACATTTTCACTCCCCTGCCCAGCTGAGGAGGGTAGTGACAGAACAGCTCTGGTGGACCTGGTGTCCAGCCAGGATCAACCCACTACAAACAAATAAAATATTGTATTTTCCTTTAAATGAGCTCAGAACTGTTCAGAAAATTGGCAAGATGAGGGCATCTAATAAGAACAGAGAATTAACATTAATCAAAGGGGAGCAAGAATCCTTTCAGATATTAATTTAGACAAACTAAGAGGAGGATGACAAAGGAGAAAATAACCAATAAAACACTGAGGAATTAAATTAATGGGAACTAAGTAATAACTGGGATCTGACTTTTTTTGAACAACCAACTTATATCTACCAAGGAAACATGGTCTGGCTTCTGAGACATGATGAAGTAGGTCATCAGGATTTGAGGGATTAAGTTTCTGGAGCTCCTGAATCCAGAGTCAGATTTTCAGGTCTCTGATGCAACAACGAGGAGTTACTTGAAAGAAAGAGCTGTATGAAACAAAACATTCAAGGAGAGTGTACAAAATAAAACATTTCAATGAGAGTGAGATTATAAGGGCTTGCCTTGCTCAGTTGGTGCTGACGGGCATTGCAAAAGATCTCACCACCAGTTTATTATTAGTGGGATTGCAGCAGTCCTAGGCACTGTGGCAAATGCGTGGGGAGAGCCTGGAGGTTTTGAAATCTGAGCAGACCAACACAGAGCACAGAGGTGAAGAGACTTGCCCAGGGTCAGAGTGCAGTTTAGAAGGGCAATGAGCTCAGATCCCCTTGGCACCGCATGCTCCCATTGCATGTACAGTTAGGCAGGGCTGCCTTAGGGCTGTTACATACTGTGTACATTTTGGCCTGGTTACTGCAGACTTAAGCTTTGACTTCTAGCAGCACCATGCTTCCTTCTGATACCCGAGCTGGAGGTTCTTCCTTTCATTTCTTCTTTCCCCAGCTGCACACAGCCTTGGGGCAAACGGCCAAGAATGGCAAGTTCCTCTTTGCAGCTTCCTCATCTGACTTATGCAAGCAATTAAGTGGTTTATGCCCCCTCCCTTCTGCCCCCATTTTCTATCTTGTGACTTTATGGAGGGATCTTTTCATCAAAATTAATAGCCAGCCATACTGATAGTGGTCTCTGGAGCTGCTGACCTGCCCTCCTAACTCCAATGCTGCACATACAGTGCTGGAGCAGTGTGGCTGTCACCACACTGCAGTCCTCAACACAGCTCTTTGCAGAAGTCACAGCCGAGATGTTTCACAGGCAGCTGAAGTGGTTGTCTTCACAAAGTGCCCAAGCCATGGTTGGCTGCCCTGGAAAAAGCTGTTTCCACCGGACACACTACTTCTCACCATTCTGAGCAGCTGTTCTAGCTGCCAGGCAGAAGCCCATTGTTATTAATCAAAGCCATACCAATGAGAAAGGGCGGTAAAAAATTGTTTGAGGATATTTTAAATCAGAAACTATTTTTTATGCTTCCTATTAAGATCAGCCAGTCTCTGCCCAGGCATGAAGCATCTCTTTTCTCTTCCATTTCCTTTGTGCTACTCTGATCCCAGGAGGGTGCTGGCAAGGGCAGAATCAGGCGCCCAGATCCCAGGGCTCCAGGAGCTTGGGATACTCAAGCTCTCTCAACACCATTGTGAAAAACAGCAGGCTGGTGGACAAAGGCACACATTGCTCTTCCGTGAGGGGTCAGCATGTGGGAGTCAGTCAGTGACTGCCTGCTGACTGTCCTGTGCTGGTGGCCCATGATGGTGCCTTGTGCTCCAGACCCTCTGGGGTTACACGCACGTGACTTACGTCCCAGGGGACGAGCCTGGTGGCACTGTGGCCACTGGCTGCACAGGCCTGCCTCCTCCCCCAGCTCTGCCACCCTCCTCTTTCCTTCCCCCTCATTCAGTTCTGTGCTGTTCAGTGCAAAGCACTCCTTCAAGGTGAAGGTCACTTCCAAGACATCTGGAAGAGAGACCCAGGATTTTTTTCAGCATCCCCGATAGATGTGGGATCCTGTGTAATCTGCTCAAGAGTTCCTAGTCTTGCCTGAGGGCCAGCAGCTTGACTAGAGAAGATTTTCTGTATGCACTTTACCATCCAATTTTTCTTTCAGAACTGTTTGCTCTGAATAAGAAGCTGCAACACCTTTGCTATGCCAGAGCATGCCTTACCCCTCAGCTACGGCTCACACTTCATTGCATAGTCTTTGGGAGGACTCTAGATGCCAAGGTGCATTGCAAACTGAATAGGGTCAAACCTTCTCTAACTCTGGAATTACTGTATTTGCCTCCCCATGCCCACCTCTTCCACCTCCCACCTGTTTTTATCAACACAGTCTGGTCAAAGCATTTGGGAAAGAGGCACAACCAAGCTCCTCCCAGGGCAAGATGAGAGATGAAGCAGGTGTTTAGTGCCAGCTCTGACCCCAACTCTGTGTGCAGGTCCGGGCAAATAATGCACAGGTAGATGCACATGAACTGCTAGGCAGCACTGGCTGCCTCTGGCCAAAATGATCCGGTGGCCAGGGAGTACACTGTATATTTCCGTGGTCTTTGCGAGTCTGAAGGAGGGGTGCCCATGGTACCTATGGGACAGGAGGGGCCTGGCACAGACATGTTACCTGCCTTCCCTTCCCAGCAAGGCTAGTGCAGCTCTGCAGGAATAAGGGGGTTTACAGCCTTGTGAACATATCAAAGTTGTTCCTCATCTGCTTGGACATGTTTTGTAAGGTCAGGGAAGGGACTGTGTGGCTGTTGAAATTTCTTCCCTCTGCTAAGACAACCAGGTGGAGAGCGGGGGGAAGGGGGAGCATGAGTATGCTGCTGAGTGACAGAAGACCTGGTAGGGCAGGAGGGTCATAATTTCCAGTCCCTGCTTCTGGGCTTGTTTCTAATTTTGTCTTTGTATCATTCCTTGTGAGCTCCTGCATTACCAAGGGGGACCTCCACTACTACTGATGAAAAGCCTTGTATTAGGGGTTTACAGAGGGCTTGTGACAGTGGAAGAAACTGGGGACACGTCCCCACAGTGCCTGTGGAATTGCCTGAGAAGAGACAAGAGCATCCTCTTGTCCAGCATCTCCCCTTTCACCCAAAACCCAGACACACAGTATACCCTCTTACACCTTGTGACAAGTGTACAGAGCTCTGCTTCCCAAGGGATTAGTCATTCCTGTCGAGATGACCCGTGACACAGCCGGCTAAGCACCCAACTCCTCAGCCTGGCACAGGCACACGCCCTCCCAAGGCCACGGCTGAGCACACTAGTGCTAAAAATCATCGCAGTGACACCAAAGACTGTGCAGTACAAGGTGCGGGAATGGGAGGGGATCCGGCTTTCTGTCGCCAGCAGGTGGCATCGCCACTCTCAACGCTCTGACCAGGGAAACCAAGAAAAAGTCTGCTTTTCTATTCCCTTTTTTTTTTTTCCGGTTTAAGTTTTTTTTTTCTATTATTATTATCGTTATTATTATTTATGCCCGGATGAGCCCAGAGTGGCAAAGCATTTGATGGGTATATTTTAAAATAAATTTATAAAACCTGATTTTTTCTAAAGGTCTGTTCATGCATAACCTGATGAAGCAATGCTGTTCCATTTATTCATGGAAAATAAAGGGCTGGATATGCAATATGCCAAGCATCCTTACGTCCTCCTAAACTGAGAAGCTGAGGGTACTTAATGCCTTGGATTGGACTCCAGGAGGACCCAGGAACACATTTCTTATGCAGCATCTCAGAGTGCCTTGTGAGGAGACAGAGAACCATGCTGGATGCTGATCCCAGCCTGCTTGCTTGCCAGCTCCTACATTTCACCCTGCAAAGAACTGACCAGGGAAGACGGGCTGTGCCTCTGAAAGCTGAGTCAGTGAGTCAGCAAAATAATGCTGACCAGGCACTTTCCCATTGTGGAAATCAAGCACAAAGCATCAATGACTTGGCATTTATTAGGTAGAATTACTGAAGTGGCTACAAGCTAGCAGCCTTAAAATAACGAACTGCTCCCCTCCAAAAGAAACATCCTTACTAAGCTCAGGTGATAAAGATTTCAATGCCCCCCTTCCCACAGCAAGGCAGATTTATCTGAGAGAAGCGTAAGCCAATATATCCTGTCATCTCCACTTACATGCTGCTTCTACCATGTCAAAGGGTCAAGTATGTTATGTTTTGCACATACCATTAATGATTAACTGTTGTCTATAGAGGAACTAGTTTTTCTCTTGGCTTTAAAAAAAACAGACCTTGAAAGATGAAATGTGAAACCAGCCTTAGATTGGTTCCAGTGGGTATTTAGGACCACGGCATTGATGGCACAGAAGATTAGAAAACATCTCAGGCCTTTTTTTCTTTTTCTCTTTTTTTTAATTCCCAATCTGTTCCTGGTAGGTTTGAAAATGGTTAGAAAAGCATGAGAGCAAAAAAAAAAGGCTTGTGGCTAGGGCACATAATTTCCTGGTCTGATCGCCAATTCTGCATGACTTTGAATGGATCATTAGGAGAGGAAAACACTTCTGTTTCCAGGGTTTTACAAGTGTAAGTCCAACTCCCTGAGACAAAAAACGTGGGTCAGTGTCATCCCCTGAGCTCTGGGGCCAGGCCCTACAAATAGCACAGGCTTCTCTGGAAGTGGTTTTGTGGGTTCTCCTTGCAACTGATGGAGGGTGAATCATCCCACCTATTTTGGGATGAGATGAAGTGCTCTTCCAGAGAACCTACTAAAAAGAACATTTTAAAAAAGAGGTTCTTAACTTGGCTTAGCAGCCTAATTTTGAGATGGCTGAAGGTGATTAGGATGAGTACTATTCTTAACTTCCTCAGAACCTTGCCTTTGAACTGGGAATAACCATTCTTTCTGCTATTTTATCCCTTTGTACATTAAAATATTCACAGAAAGGGCCAATTACTACAGTGTCAGGGAACTTGTTTCCAGCTAGACACCAGATCAGGGAAAGCCAACCTGAATCAGGGGAGCTGGGGAGCCCCCCTGCAATGAGCATGGATATCTTCAACTAGATCAGGTTCCTCAGAGCACCATCCAACATGACCTTGAATGTTTCTAGGGATGGGACATCTACGACCTCTGTAGGCAATAGGTCCCAGCTCTCCACAACTCAGCTTTCACATAATAAGTATCTCCTGATGATAAAGGAAAATAAAAATAGTTATGATTAAATTATTTTTTAAAGACACTATCTGGTCATTGGGGAAGAGATGGAAGCATGAATAGAGAGCCACAGATCAGTCAGTTGCTGTGCCCAGAGACTGTATTGATGGACAGGTTAAAAATATCCATATGGATGTAAGCCAGAAAGTATTTTGTGTCTAAAATGGGATTTCATTTCCTTTTCCGTATTTGTTTGTTTATTTTTTGTGGTGGGGGTTTTTTTTGTTCCAATTTTTCTGAAGGACCCTATCCATAATTCATTACGTCTACATTTTACACCTCATTTGTTGTGAGCCAGGGAGGGGTTTTTATCTGCTGAGATACTTACAACAATCTTTTAAATTGTACATGGACAGATGTGCAGGTAGAATTCTAGTTCACTGCTGCAGAGCTCGCTGTACCAGTGAGAGGAAAACTTGGTGCATGGCCTTTCCCTCTAGCTCTGCAGGGAGTTGGCCTGTCCTGGGGAAGGACAAAGGGTTAAAAGTCATGTCATCCCAAAAAACCATAGACTGGAAGGAGCTTCTGGAGATTATCTGGTGTGACTTTCCCTTGAAAACAGGGTCTTAGATTAGATTTTCAAACTCACTAAGCACCATCTAACTTATTCATCCATTCATTTCATCTTCTCCCATTTTGCAATGTGTCTTTTGAACTGGGGATGCCAAAACTGGACCAAGTCCATGAACTGTAGAAGAGTGTAAGAGTCTCATCCCCTGCTCTACCAGCTATGCCCTCACTGGTCCAACCCAGAAGAGGGCTTGCTTCTGCTGCTGCAGGAGGTTGCTGCTGACTCAGATTTGGGAAGCTGCATTTCTGCTGCTCAGAAACCATTAAGGAGGCTGATTTCAGTGACAGGTACACAGTAATATGCATGGATCTGTTTCAGAGAAAATGTGCTGAATAATTGATATATCCTGGGTACAGCACTATAGCATAATCTACGCTGGATGCAACAAGAGTATTGTGAAAAAAGCAGAGGAATATAAAGACATTTTGACCAGGAGCTACAAGTATTTAAAATCATTATCCAATGAGTTAAACCTTGCCTTCAAAGCAGCCAGATATATTTCAGCATAAAAATAGAGTGCATTCCTCAAAATGAATATAATAATCAGAAAGCTTTTATCAAAGGTCCCCAATTAGTTTTTTGCAAAATTCAAGACATTGTGTGCAGAAAGCAGGTAGATTTTCTCTGGCATAATGGCGGTCCTTTGTGAGACATGACAGCAAACTCTCTAATTAATCTTCGAAATGTCAGAGCCTGCTGGAAGTAATTGGGCCTGACAGTTCAAGGGCTAATTAACTTTAAACCTTGTATTTTCTCTTGCTCCTCCACAATTCAAGGTGACTTACTTTCTTTCTTTTTATACAATTTTTATTGTTCTGTAGTGTATCTTGTTCGTATCTGCTATCCTGGACATGAAGATCAAGACTGAAGGTATTAAGTCAGGTGTGTTGCACCTAATGAATCCTCATGGAATTTATTGACTTCACAAGAGAAGAAAGCTTCTATAAGCAGAGGGCTGGTCCCCAGGGAGCAGCTCACTGTGGGAGATGTTGGCTACAGCCTCCTAAGGTATCAGCAGTATCCAGGAGCAGGGAGCAGGCAGTGTTCCTGGGGCTGGGCATCCTGCAGAGCAGAGCCAGTGTAATTGATCACCATTGCTGTCCCACTGAGGCAGCAGGGAGCAGTTTTTTAGGCCCCATATAGTGTTGCAGTTTCACTGCTCAGCTTTATGTGAGCAGCATTATGTGTGCTACAACCTGCTGTCTCGGCAACCTCCGCTGGCCTCCTGCATCAGGTCTCCTGGGGCTGGTGTCCCATTTGTCTTTCTCTCTCTGCAGTCTCATTTGACCTTTGGCTGAAAAAAGATGAAAGACTTTTGCAGCAGAGCTCCAAAACCTATCTCCTGCTGTCCATACCCATGTTGAATGACCTTGTGGCTGTTACTAGAAATGCATGAAAAACCCTTCTCTGGTTGACAGGCTCAGTCTCTGGTCACGCATGGATATAGAGCACGTCTTTGTGAGAGCAGTGTGTGCGAAAACTCCTGAGCTGACTGCTGCATCTCTTCGGTTTCTGTATGGCAAATTTACATGAACAAGTGAGGCAAAGAGCTATTTGAGAGGTGCTCCCTGCAAGCATACCTGAGCTGGGAGCCATGGGGCTGCCTCTGGGGTCTCTGACAGCAGGAGCCTGGTAGTGGGAGCAAGCTCCTGTGCCAGCTCCTGACCTCTGCCGGCACTGAATGGGTCTCGTCTGGGCACAAGGACAGGTAACAGCATCCCTCCACTACCTCTTGCTGCTGTCAATGAGAGTCACAATTGTCTAATGATTTCAGTCTTTTTCTGCTTTAGGCATAGCTTTGCTGATTACATTTTCCTTTAGTGTAAAAGACTGTGAAGAATTGGAAGGAAAGCCTATTAAATGGCAAACAATTTGGGGGGAAGAAAGGGTTTCCATCCGCCCAGGTCTGATCATAAGAAGGCTGCAATTTTGGGTGACTGGAGTTAAATCACAGCAGTGGCCATCTCCCATTCAGCCATTAGCTTCAGACACACACAGCTCATACGTGAGCAGAAGAATCACCTGCTCCAGAGATTAGGGACTGAAAAAGCTGTATCTGATTTCTTCACTCTTTTTTTAAATCCTCATTTCCTCTCAGCTAGGCTTTCTTACAGCTGCCGCATAACCCTCTCCAGACAATATCTAATCTGTCTGTCACAGGCGTATCAAGATGTCCCTTGAGTGTGGTACCTAGTGATGACTGACAACTGTCATTAAGCACTACTCTGCAAACGACAAGGCTCATTTTGTTAACAGGATTGCCTAGATTCAGTCTGCAGTCTCAGAAGGGAAAAAAAGTGCCATATGCTCACATAGGATTTATATAATATCTCCTTTTACAATCCCTGTAATTTAGTAGCCCAAAAAAATTAGGAACATATGATGATACTAACCATATATTTCATATATATTTTTGTTGGTTTGCTTTTATGTGTTTTGTCAAATAAAAGAATATTTGGTCTGATTGAGGCTGTTTTCTTTAGCTAAATGTTAGCCAAGCCACTGCAAGTGGCCACTGAACCAATGAAATAGAGGTGAAATATCGATGCAGAAGAGGTTTCTGAAAAGTTACTATCGTACGGTAAGGGGGGGGTGGGGGGGTGGAAAGCAAATATAATGAACCAGAGAGCAAATGGCAGCATGAATCCTTTCCATACAGACATTGCAATATTTCCTCTATCACCTCCACCAGCTTCCCTTCCTCAGTGATACAAACCAGGCATATGGTGACATGTCAGGAACTGGCAATGGCGAAAGAGGGGAGATGACTTTAAGCAAAGAGTTTCTTGCCTCTGTTAGTGTGGCTGAAGCTTACATTTATCCTTTCTTTGGTCTGAACTCCCTCACCCCCTTGCCCTGGTTACCCTGTCTGGCTCTTGCAGCCAGGACAGCCCGGAACTTATTTGTGAACCTCAGTACATTGATGTTTTCCTGCCTCGTGGCTGTATACTTTTGCCTCTACGCACAAGGTGTACCACATGCAAAGATAAGTGAGGATCATTTTTCTGCAAAGGTGTTGGTGTAAGGGTGGGATGCTGGTGGAATAAAGAAGTAATTTGTTTTACTAAATGAGGTCCAGCTCTGAAAAAGGTAAGGAGTCACTCCCAAACACGTAGGTGCTTCCAGCAGACAAGATTATTACACCAGGAATTTTGTAGGCCTATAGTATCAGAGCATGGTGCTAATAACACCAAGGTTGCAGGTTTGATCCCTGTAGGGGTCTTTCATTTAAGAGCTGGACTTGATGATCCTTGTGGGTCCCTTCCAACTCAAAATATTCTGTGATCCTGTGATTCTGTGATTTTCTTCCTTATTCTGTGTGAAATACTCCTCATATTAAACCAGCGTTCACCTTTGGGTTTAGCCCAATTATTCTTCCGAAAATAGTTGTTTCTCCCCTCCCTGTCACTGATGTATTGGGAGGAATGAGGGGAAAGATGATGCTATCTGGGCTCATGACTGTAAGTGTGAAGCCTGGTATACTAGTAAGTTCATCCAGATACAGATAACCAGGTTTCAAGCCGGCTGCAATAGAATTTCATATGCTATGGAAATAACCAGGGAGGAGAGCGGCTACTTGTGATCATGCCTGCAGCAAGCATGGTGTCTACAGGGATCTGTTTCTGGTACTGCTACTTTTTCTTTCTTCCCTCGTCACCAAATCCACGACTGCTGCTGCATCTACGAGTAGAAACAGATGATTTTCATTGTGCTTTCAAAGCTGGAGCAAAGCAGTAGCATGCAACAGTAGCATGCAACAGAATGGGACTGGTAATATTTACTCTATCTGGTATTGCCTTCTCTGTTTTATAGAGCATGCCCGAAGGAGTGTAGGAGTGACAATTGACCTTCTGCTGCCATCTCCAGAGACAGGAATCATTTTGCAGACACTTGCATTTTGGCTGAAGGAAACTCCAGCATCACCTGTAGTGGTGTGTACTCACTTTTTGGAAAGGGGCTCGGGCACTAGGCTTTTCCTTATGTCAACACAGATTTGTCCTTTCCTTCCAAGGACAAGTCTGAAGGTAACCAGAGAAGGCTTCCTTCTCTCCAAGTCGGAAGGCATTCAAGGACAGTACTGGGAGCCAAAGCCAGCATGTGGCTTCTCTGGGTGTGAGATGTGGAGTTCAACATCAGGAGGAAAATCCACATAAGTTCCTGTGCCTGGGTCTTGTTTTAAAACGAAGTGATTGTATTTTCTGCTTTCTGTGTGTTTGGATTTTTAAAAGGCACAAGCACTTTCTGGTTTCAAAGTGAGAAGCAGTAAATACACTGGATTTTGGGTGTTTCTTACCGTCTTTATTTTCAATCGAAGTGTTTTAGTTCCTGTACATGGAACCACTGCCAGCTTTCAATATACAGGATATTAAAGCTACCTGGGACTCTTTGCCATTGTCTTCCTCCCGACTTCACTATGTATAGGTGAGATTATTATTTTCATAATAGATAAGTAAAAGCTCATGGGTAGTGTGAGCGTTTCCAGTGATTAATGCTGGAAAGGTTAGGCATGGATCCCTTGATGAGATATTACTGTGGTCTGGCAACAGGGATATCTCATTTCACTACTGTGTGCAAAGTGATTTGTTGTTCTCAGACCAGTAAAGTGTTTTGTTGTTTGCATATTATGCAGGTTGTGTAATTCAGATGTGCTGGTCAAAATCACTTGAGCACTCTGTTGTTCTCAGCCCGAGGCTCCTCACTGCTCGATGTGAAGCTGGAGGAGCATTTTTCCTTTTTTGTAGTATCAGCAGAGCAGGAATGCTCTGGCAGCAGGAATACCAGAGCACCACATCTCAGCCGAGAGGCAACCACTCTTTAAAACTGATCTGGCATGACATGAAGTGCTGGGATTTTTGAAAAAGGAACAACAAACTCTCTTGGGGGACCCACACCCACTCAGTTTGTTTTAAGATTAAAAATTTAAGGTTGGGATTCCCATTACCTTTTCAGGAGTCAGGCATCTAACCTAAGGCAGTCACATTGGCTGGCTGTCTGGTCAGAGGAGAGGTGGGTTGCCAAAACATGGTTCACCGCTCTGAAGACAGCTGCCAGAGTAGATCGGATGATTTGCCCTCTGCCCCTGTCTTTGTAATTCATTTGAATCTTAAGGAAAACACCTATCTTTCAGATGGTTTTTAGGGGAATCTACTCCTAAGTGTTCAAAGCTGCTGTAGAAGACCTCTCTCTGAATTGGGGAACTGATATTTTTTCCATGCGATTATGTTGTTGGGGTGCGGTTTTTTCAACCAGCATGCTTGCAACAAATGTGAAACCTGTTAAGAAGCTAACAGATGGGGTTTTCTTCTGTCTTGGTTTGTTTTTTTCTTATGTGTGTCAGTATTTTCCAAGGGAGGTGTTTGATCTGAGACAGGCTTGTATGTCAGAAAAGTATGTACTGATCCCTCAGAACACAGAATTCCGTTTCACCCTCAGAGAAGAGAGGGTGGTCACAGAGCTGAGAGCAGAAGGGTAAAAGAATAGGGCTCTTGGCATGTCCTCTTCCATTTGCCCATGAAACAAGTCTATCCAATACTTAATTTGATAGATTAACAAAAGAAGCTATCCCTGCAGAGCTGAAAACAAGCTTCATTATGCCACTTGCCAACAAGTCTCTACAGGATCTAATTTAACATATTCATTTGCTCACAAAAGTGCTTGAAGAACAACAAACCTGTCCTGTACGAGGACAAAGAAACTCTCTATTCCCATACTTTTCAAGTTGAATTAATCATAACAGTAACTGTATCCTTCTCTTCTTTATTTGCACTTGTATATCTGATTCTGTACAATGAGTGAGAGTATACATAAAACTTTCCTGGTGCCCCAGAGTGCTTTGGACTCTTAACTAAAACACCCCAAATGCCCTTCACTAGAAGACCTCACAAAATATGTCAATTAATTCTGCAACTACCCATTTCTGCAAAATGCCCAGGGGCCCAAGCACCAGATAATAGAACTCATAAACAAGGGATTTTGGAAAAAAGAAACAACTGGCTTTACTCATGCACACACACATATACTTTTATAAATTTATATTTCGATGTATATATATTTCTATGTTCACCTCTCTGATCAGTACTTTTCTTTGGCTTCTCCAAGAGCTACTGCTCCCTAGCAGGAGGAAGTGGATGCCCAGATTCTCTTAGGAGGATTTATCTCATCAGTACATGACAAGAACATCCATCACACCTTGCTTCCTCTTACACAAATTCCTTGATAGTGAGCCAAGGTCACAAATGCAAAGAGACTGTCCCCACAGGACTGCTGACAGACCTGGTCACCTACTGTATGAGAAAAGGGCAAGAGGTATTTCAGAATCCTTGTTCTCCAGAGCTACAAAGCCAGGATTCAGTCTGAAAATGAGAGAAAACAAACAGAGCTGCACCGAGACCTGTCACACTACAGACCTTACAAGCAGAAACCATGCTGAAACTTCTAAAATGGACTTAAGCAAACCACTTGATCTTGGCATTTAGAGCAGAGCACCTGAATAGTTCACTGATTATCTGAATTTAGTTGCCAGACCAGGTGCTTAAGCCTGATTTTCAAGGCCACAGAGTGCACAACCTGATGTCTGCTTTATGGCCACAGGGAGATGATGTCTTCTCTCCACCCCTGGCCAGTAGAAGTCAGCCCCATGCACAGAGCACACACTGTAGACTTTCCCAGGAGTTGATGGATTCCTCCCAGAATCCTGTCCCTATGTATCTTAGCACAGGCCAGTAAAGTGCTGCAGGCTGTGCTTAGTTTTATTTCTACCCATAAATAGCCTGGGATTAGTGATGTTCTTGGGATTAAGTATGTGCAAAAAATACTTTGCCAGAAGAAGGAAAAGAAAGAGTATGAGAACAGAGGTCAGTGATGAGGAGACAGATGCATCTAGCTCTTAGATGCACACAATCTTAGCTGCTTAATGCACACAAAATATTCAGAACAAGATTAGACACATACTGCCCAAACTATTCAACTACTTGTTCATTAGCCTGCAAAACATTGCATCAAATCCTGTTAGACTAATTGGAAAATATTTTTAAATGGGGAAGCCACTCTCACCTTTTTTAATATATTTTTTCTAATAATTTCCAAGTCTATAGAGATCTTGTCTCTCCTATCACTTTAGTTACTTATTTATATTTGCTAGAAGGTAAATCCACCTGTCTTTAGATTAGAGGGTTGAATAAAAGGTTTAAATTCCAAAGAAATCAGCACACTCATTTATTTGTCAACACTCCCTGATAGAGCAATCCTGTGATGCATCACTTATTGTGGAGAAGGAATGGTGTTGCAGACAGTGAAATGAAACTGAATCTAATGATGCACGCCAGCAGCAAAAAAAAACCCAAAAAATTGCTTTTCAGAAGAATTTATAGCCAAACTGTTTAAATTGTTTCATCAAACAAGTACAGGTGTCACACATCTCCTTGTTACTGTTGATACAAGTTGCTACAGGCTGTTGTTTATTTAAGGGTTCAAATGTAGGAAAGGAAAAACAAATATGGAGAAGAAAAAATACCACTTTTCATATAAAAATTCAAATTCTACAAAATATTGCAATGGCTTAGAAAATACAGAAAATGTAACAGTGGTTCATGGGTTCTTGTGTATTTTCCGGAGGGCACACACTGCTGCCATGCCTTACCAGACAGGGGCAGGATGGTCTGGTGCTGGTGAGTCTATGGCAAACATGTAATTCTCAACTCTGCACTGATCTTTCAACTCTCTATATGCATTAGTACCTGTGCAATACATGAGGACTAAGCCAAAACCAGACAAAAGAATGGGCAGAGTAGCGTTTGTAAATGTCTGCATTTTAGTGAGAATATATTGCCTTAGTCCCTGAGTTTATGAATTGCTTAGCTACATGTTCATCTTTATTGCTCTTCTCCATCCTACAGGCTGAGAGCTACTCTAACTCAATACTCTTGTGCTTTGCTGTTCACACTGTTTTTCTCATGTCTTTTTTAACCTGACTCATACTTGCAACATTCTAGGCTCGGATGTGATTAAGAATCACCAGATGGTATTACTGGAGATAGTTTTCCTTAGCTTATTTAAACTGGCTTATCTGAGACCAGTTCCTTCCTGAAGAATTTTTTATGGCCAAGTGTGATGCATTGCCAGTCTCAGTTGTTAAGAGTTTGAAGAGTAAAATCTATTTTGTGTAGATGAGGTTGTTTATTTTTAAGAGTGATGTGTGGGCTCTGCCTGTTGGTTACATCTTTGCAAGCAAACAGCCAGGAGCCTTGTAAATCCAAAATCAATCTGTGGAGAAGTTTGCCTATATTATTAAATTTGCTAAGATCCTAGAAAGAAATGTAAAGGTCTTGTACTCTTGGGAGGTGGAAAAGTCAAAGCAGCATGAGAGCTCTGCTGGATCACTGACAGCCTACAGAAATGTGCTGCTTTGAAAATCAGTTGTTTATCAAAAAGTTTGCAGGCATAGACTGCCTGCGAAAGCTAAAATGGAAATGCATTTTTTGTTTCATCATGCTGCACACAGTAATCAGGAATAGAACAATTCAGTCTGATGAGAGTTTTCATTCCTTTTCTTTTAGGGGAAAAAAAAATCTGAATAGCTTTTTCTTTTGCAGTACTTGCCTTGTTCCACTACTTTAATGTACAGCTTTCACTGACTTTCTCAACTGCCACTTATACACTTTCTAAAGCACAGGAAAATTAGTTTTTCATACAAAAGGGAAGAGGTGTTTCATAAATAAGGAAAAGCAGGAGTTCACTTTTACTGCAGTCATTTGTCACAGAAAGGGCAGGGAAAGTGAACAAGATCTTTGTTTGGTGGCATTTTTATTGCTCTTGAAATACTATAATATTCTGTGTAACCAGTCTCTGTTTAAGAACTACCTCTTGCTGCATCTACAAAGAAATCTGCAGCAGTGAACTAGAAAGCATACACACGTTACATGGCATATTAGAACTATGAAGAAAAGGAGATCTAGATGTGTTTTCCCCAAGCTTTCATGTTCTCTTCTTGTTCTCCTCCAACAAGCCTGTAACGATCAGCTCCCTCACTGTGTCCTCCGTGTCCTACATAAAGATCCTTCCAGAAAAATGAAAGGCCTGATGCCACTCTCACCTGGGTAATGGGACTCTGCCCACACAGTTACACAGTAGCCGGGCTGCACTCCAAGGACCTGATGTTGCAGACCCCAGAGCACGTTGTGATCACTGAGTAGCCTCATTTAGCAGAACAGGCAACCCATAACCTTCTCACCTCTCTCAGGAGAGCATCGAGGCGTTTCAAGTGATGCCATAATTGTAACGCTCCCTAAGTTACTTCATCATTCATCAGTTTGAAAACCGAGTTAATTAAGTGACAATAGAAGGTTTTGTGCTGCAAAGGAAACAAAAGAAGAACATTTTCATGCCTCAAGGTGATTATTATTTAAGCCTTGATCCTGCCAAAATTTGTGCACTTGCTTAAGTATGTAACTAGTTCTGCTTGCTGTTATGTAATTCCTTCATCCTGCACCCACTGACTCCAGCCAGGGTGGTACTGCTTCCCTGGGGTTGGATCTCAGCACTCTGGAACATGAACAATGCCAAGGTCTGGGTGAGTTGATGCAGAAAGTATCAAATCACGGTTAGATTTTCAGCTAAGCAGTATGAGGAGCTGAAAACACAGTGCTGATGGGGATAAGTGAAGGAGGTTGGGGGGAGTTCACAGAGGTTATCTTCAGCTGTATAAAAATTAAGCATCTAGTCTAAACTAATTGTGTGGGCTTTTTAAATGCTCAGTAGAAGGAAGTTAAGCATCTTACCTAAGAGGTCAAGGTGGTGGATGTGCCTTGCTCAACCAATGACAAGATGGATGCCAGACAAGTAGCTTAGGTAAGATATGCAATATTTTTAGAGGACTGAATTCAGATGAGTTGAATCCCATCCTTAGCATTCCAATAAAAAGAATCTGAAAATGTGGCATAAGTTTTGGCACATGGGCAAAATTTGACACTATTGCTCCTCGTTCAGGTGTTGTGCCTGCAGCTTGCACCAAAGACACCAGCCCACTGCCAATGACAGACACAACATAAGTTGTGATGTCTGACAAATTCTCCTTTCATTTAACTTTTAATTAAAATAATTTTAATAAATTAATACAACTAAATTTAATGAAAACAAATTTAATAAACACTAATACAGCTCTTTAACAGCAATTGCACATATATAGACCAAACTGCAGCATGGCAAAACCTGTCCACTCAGTCTTTCAGGCTCTGTTGCTTTCTTGCTGACAGTAAACCAAGTAGAAGACTTCTAATGCTGGCTGTTTTGGGAGCAGTTGTCTCTGCAACCCTAACACCTACTACTGTCTACAGAGGCCTTGGGAATAGAATGAGAAAGGGAGGCTAAAATGAATTCAGGCCCTCTTGGGTTCATGCTCATGATGAATGAAAGTAAAAATAGAGAAAAAAATCAGTCTCAACACTGGCAGCATTCAGGACCCAGCAGACTGACTCTAAGCTCAGAAGTAACACGGAATTCAGGTTCCTATTAATTTGTCCAATCCCTCCACTTATCATATTGTAAACCAGGAGTCATTTAGATTACGTCAATGGAGTCAAACTCATATAAAATTATTTTAAGAAAATGTAGCCAAAAGCCTGTTAAAAAAAAATCTTGTATGCAAGACTCCATTCCCTAGAGCTACTTTTTTTTCCCTGTATTTTCCTCTTTAAAACTAAAAGAAAGAGGACTATTCAGCAAAACAAAAAGCGGTTATTCAGTGTTTCATATACTGACAACATTCATCCTCAGGAAGTCTTTGTCGATTGTGCCTCACATGTATAGTAATAAAGTAAAAGAAACACAAAACCCTGGTGTCTCCATATCCTATGGATGACATGAGACTATTGTCCAGTTTTGTTTAAACAATGCACCACCACTCATGGAGAGTCTCCCCCACAACAGTAGCCAGTTACCAGAGGTCAAGTAATCTCTTCAGCCAATTAAAAATAGCATTTCTAGACACTGTTTCATTCAGATATTGTTTCTAGTCTGAAGACTAATGAATGATAGAAAATAAGGCAAATTAAATCTTATCTTACATTGACATGGTATATGTAAACCACAATTAACTCCTCAGTGCAATTTCTGAGATGGGTTTTTGTTTTCAGTTCATGTAACATCCAATCAGATTTGTGTGTAATCTCTCTGAGAGCTTCAGCTAGTTTAAAAAGTGTTTGGAGAATTAATATGCATGTGTGCATATAGATTTAGAGTCTATATAAGTATATGTTTAAGTATATATACACATGCCTATAATGTAACAGCCTTAAATTACAGGCATATGAAGGTCTTTAAATTAAAACAACCCTGAAGAGTTCTAACATAGAATAGATAACCGACATGAAAATCAAAGAAGCAAAAATGATTTCTTACTTCCATTTAGTATTTTTAGTACTAATTTTATAAATAGTAAATGTGAGCTATAATGGGAGCTCACTAATGTTTGCTGCCCACTAGAGACCCTTACAGTAATAAATAAATAAATAAATCAACTCAGCTGCCACATAATGTAAAAAATAACCTGCTGCAGTCAGCAGGACAGAGGGATGATAAAACAGCCAGTACCCCAGGGTCCCTGCTGAGCCTGGCTCTATGCAGCTAATAGGCTACACTCAGCCTTGGGCTGCAGTGGCTTCTGTAAGGCACAAAAAAACCTGGGATCCTGGTAGCACCAACAAGCAACTTGAGCTTCAGCTCTCATGTTTAACAGTTTTACAAAGCCATTTTTCTTCTACATCCTTGATCTGTCTGAGACTGATACCTATTGCTCTTCTACTGTCCTCTCTTGAACATAAACCATGCATTTTTCTTCCAGACAATTTCTTTTGTACCATTCAGTTTTTCAACAGTCATTCCCCAGAGTCACACATTCTTGTTCCCTTTTCTGCAGAGCTGTTATTTAATTTGGTATGGCACTTTTCCTGACCTTTGATCTCCCTCTTCTCTGGCAAATTTTAATAATTTTTACCACCATAGCCCTTACAATCAGTTATATAGGACTTCTTAATTTCCATATATTTGATTTCCTTATATTAAAGAGTATTTAACTGCTATGTTTTGTTAAATTCAAGTTTCAAGTTAAGATCTTGAGCATTACTTCAATGCTTCCCCTAGTTTCACCTCATTGTCAGGAAGCTGATCCAGGATGGATGCTTTTCTGCTAAAACTTCTCCCTCCTGTTTCTTACCAATTATAAAATAACGGAGGCCTATTGTTTTCAGGGTTATTTTTCTGCATGAACTGGATAGATGGATCTGTTAATTCCAAGATGTACAGATAGTTAAACCATCTCAAGAGCACTGGTAATTTGAGTACTCTCTAAAACAGGCTTGGTGACTCCTTGTTCTTATTCGCTTTATTCTTTCCTTCTCGTTATTCCACCTTTGTACCCTCTTCTATCAATCTTCACCTCTGCTCTTAGGAGTTACCTGTCATAATATATTACATCAGTAACTGTGACACCACTATGCCATATCTCTGCAACACCCATTAGATTGGCAGAGCAGGGATCCTGCCTGGTTCAGCTGCATCAGGAAGGTCAGGAATAACCTTGGGCACTCAGTATCACTTGGCTGTTTCCTATCGTCTTGCGTTTATACACAAGTACTGCAAATGTGAGGGTGGAAAAATAAATCCTTAAAGCATATTGGGGCATTCAGAGGAACAATGTGAGTAGTTTTAAACAGCTGTGTGGTTTTATTTTCCAGCAAGATCAGTCTGATGAGTAACTTATAAAGTAAATAAATAAATCAGGATTCTTGCTGGCAGTGTATATTATAAACTCTACAAAATGTCAGAGGTCCTTTTGTTGCCTTCCTGCTGGCTTGCAGAAAGGTGAGGACCTGAGGAATGCTATTCCCAGAAGCCTGCTGGCATTGACAGAGAGGCTGATAGTACCCACATGCTGGTTTGGCTTGATACAGAAGCACCAAACAGGCAAAAATCCATGTTCTTCCAAGGTGAAAGGAATTGGTTTAGTAAAAGAAAGAAAAAAAATCTGAAAATGCAAAATATGAATTTTTCCCAGAGGCCAGAATGAGAAACCAATAGTGCACAGGAGCAGATAGCGGGTGGCGAGTCCTCACTTGCAAGGCAGCTTTTTGCCTAAATGCTTCTTTGTAAGGGGCCTGAATTCAGTGTGACTAAGTCACATCCAGTTAAGTGCAAACTTGTCTCTGTAAGAGTTAAAAAAAAAAAAAAAAAGAAGGCCACGTGTTTCTACAAAGGTATTAAAAGTATCCTGTTGAGAAATGCGGTGTGTTCCTTGCTGCCCTGGATATCTTGCCTCTGTGGCTGCCAGAGAAGGAAAGAATCCTGATCTGTCCCACGGCCAAACCCTGGAGAATTAAACCCTTTGTCTCAGGAGCCTTTCACCTTCTTAGGCTGCTCTGAAAATCTGGAGACAAATCAGAAATTGCCTTAAAAGAAATTTTGTGGTGGTGTGTTCCCTCTCCTGAAGATACTACTGTTCACAGCTGCCTCAAAGGGAAAACACTAGAGAACAGTACTTGACTAAAAGCTTTCAGTGTCAGTCTAGGGGTGTATGTTTGAAGTGGTCACCAACCCCAGCAATAAAAACTGTTGGGAGAGAATGCTGCTCTTCTGAAAAATGGCAGTCAGTTTAACATGTTAACAATGGGTTGTGCTGCCATCAAGGCTATAAAGGACATGAAGTTTTGTGCTTCAGGGCACAAGCCAGCCTCTCTGGCAGCCTCGGCAGCAGTGGAAACTTAGCAAATAAGATGATTATAACATGATTGTCCATTGTGGGGGTTTGTGCATCTTACTCTGAAGCATTTGATGTTGGCCACTGCTGGCGACAGGATATCTGGACTAGACATTGGCTGGACTACTAATCTGATTTAGTATAACAGACCTTTTATTCCTATTAAGCATGTCTCAGTACAGAGTCAGGTTTCAACTAGTGCTGATGGCCATGAAATGCTAAATCCACAGCCCAGTCTACTTGTAGATACCCGGCACGATTCTTCTCAAAGGGAATACAGCATGGCCAAATTCTACTTATGCCATGTCATATTCTTCAAATGAGGAGTAAAAAACAAGTCGCATACTTCATAATTTTCCCCCATAAATTGACAAAGTAATGATGATGAATGATTTTGTACCTGGGTGGCTAAATTCACATAACAGTTCTGCAAAGGAGACTTAATAGAAACGAGATTTGTGCATCTGAGTACAGGATTAAGCCCCAAAAGCACAATAGCCTTTTAAGCTTTCTATGTTGCTAGCATTCCTCTTGAACAGCATTTTTTCTTTTCGCTTGATCCTCAGATGTGGAAAAGATTTATTTTCAGATGTGTATGCCTGTAGCACTTGCTTGGGGTTTATCTGCAAGCTGATCCCAGACTCAGCCTTTTGCAGGGTCCCTTGTTCCAGCCGACTGCTGCTGACCACAACTCTCATTTCCTCTCTCTGCAAATGTGAAATGAATACTATCATAACAGCCTTCCTTAATATGAGCCAACGAGAAAAGATCTTTTTTCTGTTTTATTTTTGACCACCATATTTTTGACCATTTCAAATTACAAAACTGGTAGGATTTAGCCCTATCATCATATGTAGTACAACTTCTACCAGGATCATCATGTCAAGCCCAATCACCCTAAAATGATCTCCAGCATGTACCATTTGTGCCAGATCCTCCATTCATTTGTGTTTCGTGCATCATAGGTGAGAGCCAGGGAAAAAAATCTTTCAAGTGTGGTATAAATGTCACCTGTTGAGTAGACCAAACACTATGAACCATTCAGGACAGAACATGATATGTACTTATACCATGCTGTGCCTAATACTGTGGCATTCTAGCCAGCAGTCTTAACTGTAGATTAGTTTAGAGATAGTAATAATAATAATAATAAATAAAAAAGATAATTGACATCTCTTGATCAGTACACCTATATGTCAAAGAGAGGAGCCGATCCTCATTCATACAAGACTTGGCAGAAAAGCTGACCAACTTGACTGTATACACAAAGCAGCAAGGACTTGAAGTAGTCAGGACTCCTGACTCGTTGTGCACCCCACTTCTTCATCAACTCAAAATGCATGATCCTTCCTATTAATGGACTGCTACAATAGAGGCAAAAAAGTAAAAGCTGTAGAATCATGCTGATTTCTGTCCTATGGTGATGTCCTATGGATGTACTTGTCTTTATGTACCACAGATCAGTTCCTCCACCTCGATAATTAAAAAGAATCATCTCTAATGCAACAGATGTGCCCTGATGCTGTCTCATTGCCTTGCTGACCACTCATTCAGTTTGCCTGTGCTTGTTGGTGTCCTTACTTGCCTGACTTGCTTGGGCACATGGACTTCTTGATGTTTAATCAAAGGGTATTTCCACATAACCTTTGACAATTCATCCTGTGAACTGTAAACGGTTATACAGTCTGCCTTGCATCCTCAGAGCAGAGCAGGTGGGAAGGGTCATGCACCTCAGCTGTCACAGTGTGGCCAAGGACATAATTTTGGTTTGCCACCAACTTTAGTTTACAGCAGGAGACAGCTGTGATCTGCAGGGACTGAAAAGCAGTTGTGGTACCTATTTTCTTGTCCCTACTACTAGAATGACAGCAGGAAGGGTATGGACAGGGCACCTCTTAAATTACCCTGAGGTCACCTAGAAGCACCTGCACAGGGATACAGTCTGAAGGGAGTGAAGGGATGGTCTGCAGGATGGCCTTGGAGCAGACCTTAACATCCTGTTTAAATTTAGTATTGTATGTAAGATTGTTGTTGTTGGCTTTTTGTTTGCTTTTTTTGGTCATTGTTGTTGTTTGGTTTGGTTTTTTTGTTTTGGTTTTTTTTGTGTGTGTGTGTGTTTTATTTATTTTTTTTCCAGGACAAAACCATATCAGCAGGGTTCTAACTGTAAACTCTATTCAGCAAGATCTATTATAATTCTTTCGTCTGTCGCTGATTTAACCAGGAAGTCATAGGTGATGAGGAACATGTATTATTTGGAAGGAAGAGATATCCTTCAACAGTCATCTCTTGGACTCTGCTTTCTAAGTATTTAAGTTTAGATAATCTATGAAAGTAAAAAAAATAAAAATAAAGGAATGAGGAACCCTTGCACTTTGTCCCTCAAGTATACCCAATTGAAGAAAGAGCAAGTGGTGCTTCAACAATTTGCTATTACTCCCACAAACACAAGCTTTTTTATACTGTTGGTGTCTACAAAGGCTGACTGAGATTGGGGATGTCACTGACTCCCAAAAATGTACCAATTAATCTGGCAAGAGAGGGAGTGACGTGCCTAAAGTCAGACGATGTGTGACAGTACAGAATCCTTACAGAGGTCACACATGTAGGGCCACTTCTGTTGGCCCCCAGCTCTTCTTCCAGGCATCAGACAGGGCTGCTTGCTTTCAGATCTGTCTTCTGAGGTAAGCAGTTTTGTGCTGTTTTGGGGTAGAGTAAAAAGTAAAGAATTATAAGCTCTACAAGGGATGGTGTCTCACCAGGGGTTGCCTTTGCAGCATGAAGTCTTAAAGAAGAAAGGCAACCTCAAACTTTTAGTACTAAAGGGAACAACTCTGTCTCAATTTCCTGTGGTTTTACATGAGATTTGTCCACAAAGGAACCATCTGTCACCATCTGCTTGATTTTCTCGATTTATTTTTTTTTTCTTAGACATTTTCACAGTATTGGTATGAGAATGTGCCCCTCCACACCCCTCTCAAAAGGCCAACTCATTTCTTCAATAGATTTGCACCTTGTGTGAATTTTTTGTGTCTTTGAGTTGGAGTGTGCTTTCCATCAACCACTGCCTTTCTTTGTTGAATGCTGGTCTTTGGGAGCTGCCTGGAATAAGGAACAAAACAGCCAATGCACACACCATCTCAGATTACTTGGATCCCTAACAAACACAGAGCCCTTCAGGAAAAGGGGTGGCTTTTGAAGGGGTATTTGACACGCTGATGAGAGTGCTCTTCCTTCAGGTGTTTCCAAGCTGGAAGTCGTTGTTTGCACTGGAGCTTTTTTCATTATTAAAACTACACACTTTGAGGGAAAAAACCCCAACAAACACAAACAAACCACCAAAAAAACGCCCAAGAAAACCCTAAAGAATGACGTCAGAAATGAGAAATACAAAGAAGTGGTGTACAGACCCAGACTTGCAGATCTGGGGCGCAAAAAAACCCCAAACCAATGACAATGACATGAAAACATAGCTACCTTCCAGGATCTGAAGGGGGCCTACAGGGTAGATGGTGAGGGACTCCTTGTCAGGAATTGTAGCTACAGGACAAGGAGTAACGTGTACAAACTGAAAGAGGGGAAATTTAGGTTAGATATTAGGAAGAAGTTTTTTACTGTGAGGGTGGTTAGACAAAGGAACAGGTTGACCAGGGAGGTTTTGGACCTCCAAACCAAGGCAAGAACGGATAAAGCAACCTGGTCTAGTGGGAGGTGTCCTGGCCCATGGCAGGGGGAGGTTGGGCCCGGGGGATCCCTAAGGTCCGTTCCAACTACTTAACATTCAATGATTCTAGGAAATTGCTTTTTTTTTACTTTTTTTTTTTGTGTGTGTGTTTGGTTTTGTTTGTTTTTTTTTTGGAAGCCGTCCAAGAGGACAGCGCTGGCCACGCGCTGGAAACGGCACCCGCTGCGCGAGGAGGGGGCTGCGAAGGGCGCACCCCTGAACGCCCCCGGGGAAGCTGCAGCGCCCTTGAGAAAACGCCGATGTACGTGGCGGTCCGGGCGCCTCCGCTGCCCGCGGAGGGAAGCCTGGCCGCTGCCGCGGACTCCCGCACTGCCGCCCCGCCGACACCGAGGGAGCGCGGCGGGGGCCGGGGGCGCTCCTGCGGGGAGGGAAAGGGTGGCCCCCAGGGCCCCCGCGGA
>VYXB01002716.1:513091-555317 GCA_013397135.1 Pachyramphus minor
TTTTTTTTTTTTTTAGGTTCATTTTAAGCCATTTAGGGTAACATCAAAATGTCCAGCAGCGTTCCAGCTGATATGGTGAGTCTTGGACTCTTTATTAGTAGTATTATTATAGAATACCGTTTATTTCGACCTGTTTTTGGCAGAGAAGATGGAAAAAAGGGTGTGGGAAGAAAAAAACCCAAAAAAGTCTCCGTTGCATATTTAAGGAACATAAAGTTCCCAGTTAATACCCCCGCCTCCCGCCCCAGATGCTGGTTCTGCTTCGCTTTTTGGTAGCGGAGTGGAAGATCTGCAGCGTCGCCTCCTGTGTAGCAAGGGAAGGGGGATGCCAGCGTTCCCTTACCTATGGCAGTCAGTACCTGACTGCTCACACTTGTCTCGTGTAGCACTGCTGTTCAGCACCGTTGAGCATTTTTGGGGGGAAGATAAATATGAAGTAGAACATTCGGGATGAATTGCTCGACACGTTTTTTTCCTTTGTTTTTTTTTTTTTTCTTTCTTTAAATACCTCTTAAACTTGACTTGTATCTTGCCGACGCTTTGTCTTCCGATGTTGGTGGGAAGTTAATCTGTTCACTTGCTGCCGGGTCAAGAGCAAGAGAAAAATTCTCATGCGCTTTATTTTCATGGCGAGGTTCACTGTGCACTAGCTGCAATCTGGACATTTTTCAAGGGCACTCCTAGTACTTCTTATGGCGGACTGTGCTTCAGCTTGCATTGGATACTCGGCTCTGTACATTTAAAATAGGAAGGTATAGCAGGGCATGAGAAGGTAGGCTGAATCAGGTCTGCTAGATAATCAGCCGTTAAGCACGGCTTTCTCCATTTGTATATATATCCATAAATCAAGATATATTTCCATCAATCACTTAATTTTGGAAAAAGAAAACCCCAAACTTGTAGCTACAGTTGGATATGTTAGTTCTTTATTCTTAGAGCAGAATATTTTCATGTACCTCTACGCGACTGTTCACATTTAAAGGTACTTTTCTGCACACCCCACCCCCACCCCACCGAAAGCCGACGACTTCTGTATGTTTGGGTTTTTTTTCTTCCTTTGAGGACGAAGTTCTGTTTTGAGTGTAAAACCTGCCCCAGTAGTGATAACAGTAAAACCCAGTAGCCCTTGTTTCAGTCATATGTATGGCAAGTGAGCTGTTGAAATAATTGTATCCTTTTAGTTGCTTACTTTAAGTGTTTCCTTCTCAGCTTTTGTACAGCAGTCACAATGAGTAAATTTTGACCGAAAAACCCACAAAACCAATAAGATATTGGGGATGATCGAACACGTTTATAAGCTTACTTTTTTTTTTTTTCTTCCACCTGCTGTTCTCAAATACTATAAATAAATTTTGCTTTCCTTGGACGAAAAGAGCAATGAAAGGATTTAAAGTCAGAGGCAATAATTTCCTCAGCTATCAGTGTTCATATATTTCTTTTTAGTCTCTCTCTCTGACTGTTAAAGCCTTGTCAACACCTTCTTGCTTGCACGTGGCTGTCTAGCATTATATCACAGAAACCCTCACCTTGGCTGTGGAGGATTAGATGCAAATCTCTCAGTGCTGCTTTTTAAGTTGCCTGGAGGACTCCCTTGACTATGACACGAAGTGCACTCCTCTTCCCTCTCACCCTGGGCTGAGCTGCCACCTCCACACTCCTGCTAGGTCCTGCCTGCCTGGCAGTCGCCAGGCTGCCACTAGGCCTGTAATGTTTGACATTTTCTACAAAAGATACAGATGTTAAGATAGGTAAAATATGATTTTGATTCTATGAAAACTATTTCCTTCAGTTCTTACAGTGTAATGAGAATACCACTGCCGGGAATAGCTGGGCCTAGTGCTGCTCTGTTTATTCAAATCAGGAAGAAGCTTGTTATACATAGTGATGTTTAAATACTGAGTCATTAAAAAAACATTTGAATGAAGATGTTACCAATGTCAATAGAATTTAACTGGATAAATAGATCTGTTCTGCTCTGGATGTATTCTGCCCTGTCTTGGGATCATTTTTCTTTTATTTTCTGCATTATTAACTGCAGTTTCTCTCTGAAAGTTTAAAGTGTGTTGTGGAAATTCCAGTTATTCACGACATCTAATAAATATTACTTTACAAAAAGAGTGCTTGAAAACTCATTTTGGGTCTCCTTTTGTCACCATCCTCCATATTTCAAAGGAGCTTGTTCAAGAAAGAAAATAGAATTGCCATTTGTTTGGTCTTTAAAGAGAAGCACTTACCAGGCTGTCACCTTGTTTATATATGTTTTTATTTAATGTAGGGTTTTGCAGTTTGCATTTCTCTTATCCACCCACTGAGTAATTTGCATTTGCAAAAAATTGATTTCCCATTTCTTCAGGAGTTGGCATCGGTGTGATGGAGTGTCATGTTATGAAGACTCCATTACACTTAGTAAATCTGCTATGAATTACATAAGTATTATAATAATTATGTTTGAAACTGTTTGTCAGATTCATGAACTAACCCTCTCATAATAATATTGTAATTGCTGCTTCTTATAAATGTGTTAATTTGTCTTCCTGTCCCACCTTTGAGAATGATGTGCTCTACATAAATTCGTAGTAAATTATCTGATCTTCAGCAAGCTTTGTATTTGTAAGTAGGCATAATTTGACCCAGTCTCCTGTTCTCTGACATTTAGTTGACTTCTTTCCAGAACTGCAGCAGATTTTGCCAGCTAACCATTTCAACATCACTTCTTAAATAATTACACAGTACTTTATAATTTGCATTCCACTAATAAATTGGATAGTGACACACCACATTCCGGGTATTGTAAGTTTGTGGTGCATTATTCCTTAGCAGTGTATGCTACTTACAGGTTAAAACTCCACTCCTGGAATAAAACCTGCTGATATTGACCTCTCTACCTGAGTAGTTTCATTACCTTCATTAGGACTGGACATATATGGGGCAGTTCTTGAAGACTATACTGCATATTTAGAGCCTAATTTGGTTCAGTTTTTCACTGGTGACCATAGTGGCAGCAGGGCACCTTTGATTATGTTCAGTAATTTCTTCAGGTAATTTATCAGTTTTACCATTTGGTAGCAGTTTGACTGTGAATAACAGCAGGGTTGTTTGCAAGTTGTATTTCTTTTGTAATGATAAATAGACATGAGATGGTTTATGGACTTCTGAAATTAATCACGCTGGTTTTTTGAGTGGACCAAATGAAAATGATGTGATATTTGTTAAATATCACAATTAATTGTTTATATTTATAGCTATGCTGTCAGGTGTTCAGTCAAGAAATCATTCCTCAATTGAATAATTCCCTTTATTTGAATGGAGTCATCACAAGAATCTGGGAAGCTCCATCTCTGTATTCTGTGTGCCTAAGATATTATCCTTATAGTTACAATTCTTCAGGGACCTTAGAATTCCACAGCAGTCTGCATGACTGAAAAGTATTAACAGTGTCCAATGTTTCCTGTATTTGGTGCATTTTATGTAGGTATGAAAAGGCTCTGCCAGCACTTTCTGAGAAGTTCTTTGCATGCCCTCTAAAATATCCAGTTCTTATTTCTGTGTGAGTAGTAACAGAGGGTGATGCTTTTGGCTTGTGGTGGGGTTTTTATTGTTTGTTTGGTTTGCTGTCAGGTTTGTTTTGGTTTTTTGTTTGGTTTTTTTTTTTTTGCATTTGGTAAATAGCAGAGTGCCAGAATCTGTCAAACAATTAAAGGTTTTAATTTTTTATGTGCACAGCTGTTGAATCCATATGCTGTACTTCAGAGATGTAGGTGGTATGGGAGAGATTATTTTTAAGAAAACTGAATGTTTGGTGCGAGACAGTTGCAGACATACAAGAGGATGGAGTATATGGTTTAAAATACTTATATGTTTGGACAATATTAAAGGGGGTAAAAAGTGGAAGAAAAATAGAAACCCTGCTCAATTCACTCCTTGTTAGTGTCAGCATCTTTAATGTGTAGGTGCATGTTCTGTCTTAGGAAATTTAATATAGAATGGCAATGAATAGTTTAATATATATAGGACCTTCTCTTTTCATCCATATTAATGGAGGCTAGTGGTGGAAAAGGTTGAACTTGTAACTGATGCTGCATCAGTAGGGGAATCGTGGCATCCAAGAATAAGGTTCAGACAGGAAAGATTCAAAGGAGTAGCTGGTTGTATGGCAGCTGAGTTTTGTTGTCCATCATTCAGTCTAAGCATTCATTTAGGAATAATAATAGGTGTACTTTGCTCACCTATTTTAATGTATTGGAACAAAATGTGAGAAGTCATGCATCTCTGTTCTTCTGTTTTAGCTGCTTTTCATTTTGCCTTCAGTAGATCCTTTTTCTGGTTTTGAAAATTAATGTATTCCTAGTAGCCTTTGTGCATAATATTTCCCTATGTTTTTTTAATATTAAAAGTCTAATTATTTCTTTGCATTTTTGTACCCCCCCACATGTTAAGAATGCATTAAACTCTATGATAAAAATAACTTCTCAAGTTTTTCTGTATGGATATTTTTTCCTTCCCCTTTCTTATTCTTCAAAATTTTTTGCTGATTGTAACATGGCAGTAGCCTATCTTTTGCCATTTTCAAGTGTTTGTTTTGGGTTTTTTGCCTCTTCTTGGAGAAGGAATTGGTGGGATCTGTGCTAGAAAGAATAGCTTGAAGAAGCTTCTTCCTGACTCCGTGGATATTGAGCCAATATATAAGCCAGTTGAGCCATTGTGTAGCATATTGCAGTGCTTCTTGTAACAAAATGAAGAACCTCCTTCTCTATTATCTGCAGCAGTGGCCAGGGATAAACTTAGCAAAGCTGATGTTGAATGTATATATTTGGGTATACTCCAAAATTATTTGTATTTATCCTTCCCCCCCAACATGTTTTTGCTTCACAGATTAAAAAAAGTCATAATTATTTATCTAACAACCAAAAAGAAACATCTTAGTAACAATCGACATTTTTATTTATGGTATTGTAGTGGAAACTTTGTAACATACTAACACATTAAACATACTCTGAGACATGTTTGCTTGTCCTCCTTTGCTTTGAGGCTGAGCAGCTGCAACCTGTGGATGAGAGGCTGGGCCTTGGTGCAGTTCTATACTTCAGATGGAAGCGTAGGCTGGTGGTGTAAACTGTTCCTTCCTTCCTGCCACCCACCCTTGTTGTTGTTGTTACCTGAATTGGTTTCTCTTTGTTTTGTTTGTCTCGCTCCATGAAATACTGGAGGGGACGTATACTGAAGGACATTTAACTCCTCCCTTGTTGGGAATGCTGGGAAGCCAGCAGTAGCTGCTGGCAGGTTCCAGCAGGACTGAGAGACAAAAATGAAATGCTGAGTGCATCCGAGTGTGGAGTGTGGTCAGATGATCACATGTACAGCACGAACTCAATTCTGCATGTTAAAAAATTTACAAACATCATCTGTGGTAAAAGGACAGGTCAGTCAGGACCTGAATGGGGACAAATTGCACCTCTTAGATGTGGAATTAGGGACAACTTCAGGTATGTGTAGCCTGTGTTTCAGCTTGAAGCTTGTGACTGCTGTTTGTGCATATACAAACCTGAATTTTAGATCATTTAAGGCCCACATCTCACTTCCTTGGCTTGGTGTAAGGCGGTAGTAGGAAGTTAGCCTGACTGAATGTAGTCCTTGCAGCAGACTTGGTAAGCAATACTTTCATGATACTGTAAACAAAATGACTGTGGGCATGCTTTGCTGGGGTTTTTTTTTGAGTTCTTCCTGAGTAAAACTTTTGTTGAAAGCCATGATCATGGGATTTGCAGTCAATGGGATTTACTTGTTTTATATTTCTGGTCAGCTTTGCTACTTAGTAGAAGTCAGAATGTAAACTTTTGGTGATGTCTGTGTATCTGCTTATGCAGTAGTGAGCAGAATGGAGACCTAAGATCTGACTCAGCCTGTGAGTGCTACACTAGCTTGCAGGAATCCAGAAATATCTGGAATGTGACTAATCATTCTTGTGGTTTTATGTAAAAGAGATTGTACAATTTATTTTCAGTCTCTTCTGAGTACAGTGTTGGATCCACTGGCTTGGTTATTATTTTAAGTATGGTGAAAGGTGTTGCTGTTTAGCAGTACGCCTTCTCACATTAAGTCTGTTTTTATGGCAATTAATTGAGGCTACTGAAGTAGCAAGCTTTCCCTGCCACAATTTTGCATGCATAAACTTTAGCTCATCGTAATTATTAAGGGTTTATGACCAAATATGCTGTTTTCGTTTTAGAAGTTGTTGAAAAAGAACAGAATGCCAATGAGAAATTTTAATGTCATTATTCTCATGTCAAATCTGAGCTTTGAGACCCCAACTCTTCATCAGTCTTTTTGTATTCAGTTGTGGTTAAAAATTATCCTGTAAATTCTTCTAGAGGGACAGCCTTTAATTTTTGACAACTTCTGTTATACATATGTTGCAGAACATCTTAAAGCAGTGACTGGAACATTTTTCACTTGGTATACCTCCAGTCAAGTAGAAAGTCACAGATGTACCACTAAGTGTTGCAAGCACTGATGGTGAGAAAAGACTGAGAGAAGAAAAGCATGAGTAATCAAGACCCTGCAAGAACTGGTAAAAGGAAAGGTTACTGAGACATCCGTTGAGGTTCTGCAAACAGCATTGTGCACTGCAGTATTATGGGGCTTTTTTGTATCTGAAAAGAAATTTAAAGGGGGAGAAAAGTTGCTAAACAAGCTTTCTAATAATGTAGATAAATTATGTAGGAGGTCTGTTTGTTTTTGAGAGCAATACTTGAAGAAAAACCGAAGGCCTTCTCATTTGTAGGTCTGCTGGGCCTCAAAAATATAGTTCTGGAGAAATACTTAAATGTTGCAGCTGACAACTCTTATATATTTGTGGAAATTTAGTGTATTTTGTGGTTGCTAACTGGAAATGTGTTTAGCTTTTTGACAGACAATAAGTTAATTGCTACTTGTAAACCATCCACAGCCAGGCCTGCTCTCAATTCGTAGTAAGGCTTTGCAAGTATGTTAAAAACCTGATTTAAAAAATAGTGTACATTTCCCACCAGTAGTAAGTTTGTATAAAATGAAGATTTGGCAGATTGCACAACTGTTACACTGCCATTGGTGTCTTTTAGGTGGTTTTTTTTTTTCCTACTTTCTGTAAAGAAATTTGAAAATAGCTTGCTAGTGTCAGGATTACGTTTGTGGGTTTGTTTTAGTTTGGCTACTCACCTAAAATTATTTGGGTGTTTCAGTTTAGAGTTAAATGGAAAGCTTGTGGCAGAGTTTAGCTGAGACTTCATTCCATGACAGTGTTGTTATGGAGACAGAAATAAACAAGAAACTCTTTTGAGTTTTATGTATCTGATATAGACTAACCAAGTAAAACCTGAGATTCTGTCTAGGACTTTGGTATGTTTGTTTTACTACTCCCTAACAAGAAATCTGTGCCTTAGTGGGATGTAGGTACCAAAATGATATTTCCTGTTCAACTTCAGGGATGCAATCTGGAGGTGTTTGTGTTGGTGTCTACCTACTATAACAATTTCAGTCTCTTGAGGGCTGGCACAGGTTACTGTTCAGGCCAGTCTAATTTATGTCAATGTCTTGGGCCACTGCGGAGGAACAAAGGTGGTCTTATCCTGGAGTGCTCTTTAGCTGCAGCTGAGGATCTGGATTTTGATCTGTGAATCTATTGGCCATTTGGATGGGAATGAAATCTTAGCTCCTTTTTTTTGTATAAGGGTGGTCCTGAGCTCTTCTGTAAGCTCTGTGATCTTCGTTATGCAATATCAACTGCTTCATGTTGCATAAGAAATTATCTCAAGCACTTGATAAAAGTGGGAGACCAATTTCAAAATAAACACAAAGAAGCTATATGTGTTTTTCTTTGAGATTGAAAAGAACAGTATGTTTCATGTCAAAAAGAATAGTACTTCAAAGCCATGTACTGTAGCATTGGTTTGTATCTCCTCAGCTAAGTTAGGATATTGTAATGCTTTGTGGTCTGGCAGAGATCCACATCACCATAATCTGTTTCTGATACTTAACGTATACTCTAGATGGTACTACTTAATCTGTCCCCAGAATCTGACATATGTTTTTAATGTAGAGAAATAATGGAATAGTGATAAAATAGTGAAGTGCAGTGTTAATCAAATATCTTTCATACCTGAGGTTGTAAATTTAGGATTCTCTTCTTAAAAGTAGATTAGTGCCAATCTACATGTGAATATATATTGCATATACTAGTAAGTCTCAGGAAATTTATTAGAAGTTACATAAAATAGTTCTTCTAAAATAGCAGTTGCTTTCAGTATTTATTTTAAAATTAAATATTGTCTTACATTTTTTAGGCATGCTTACCTTTTATATCATAGAATCATAGAATCAATTGGGTTGGAAAAGACCTCTGAGATCATCGAGTCCAACCCTTGGTCCAACTCCGGTCCGTTTACTAGATCATGGCACTCAGTGCCATGTCCAATCTCAGTTTAAAAACCTCCAGGGATAGTGAATCCACCACCTCCCTGGGCAGGCCATTCCAATGCCTGACCACTCTCTCTGTGAAGAATTTCCTTCTAATCTCCAGCCTAAATTTCCTCTGGCAGAGCTTAAGCCCGTGCCCCCTTGTCCTATTGCTGACTGCCTGGGAGAAGAGACCAATCCCCACCTGGCTATAACTTCCCTTCAGGTAGTTATAGACAGTGATGGGGTCACCTCCAAGCCTCCACTTCTCCGGACTAAACAACCCCAGTTCCCTCAGCCTCTCCCCATAGGTCTTATGTTCCAGTCTTTGTAAGAGAGTAAGTAGGAATCTTTGTACGCTTTTAAAGCCTGAAGTACCTAGTTGCAGTATTTCCTTTTAATTATAGGATTCCTATTTTATGGGCAGTAACATCAAAATAAAGTTAATCAAAATAAAGTTAATTGAAATACTGTTGTTTGTATTTGATGCACAACATTACTTAGGGCATATGTGAATATTTATACCATTTTTCCTGTGAATGAATATGCTTTTAATCTGTGCAAATGAGTTACACATCATAACAGCTGTGCAGTGTGACACTGAAAGCTTAGCTATCACTTCTGAGTCCAGGTTATTGATCTGTGATGGAAACAAACTGATTGGACTCGCATGTTTTACTGATTTATACTTTGCAAGCTTGTATAGCTGTTTTTAGCAATAAACCCCAAACTCTTAGAAAGCTTTATTAAAGTGTTTTAAGAGTGTGGAATAAATCCCCATTTGCTAACTCCATTTGATTCAGTGATAATGAAGTTAGCATGAAACCACACAGAGAATTCCAGTACCCATATTATAACACATAAGTGTTGATGAGGATGTAGTGTATGCTTATTAGAATAATTAAAAAGCTTTTCTCTCAATAGAGTTGTGTATTCTCTCTTATGAGGACTTCCTAAGTTTTTGCTTGCATTGATTTCCTGGATTTTACCTGCTGGACTGCAGTGTCCTATACTTAGCAGGACTAGTTGTGGCAAGGCATCATGTGTTTTGTACCAAAATTGTGATGTAATGTGTATTCTTTATGCTTTGGATTTCCAAGAAAAGCTGTTTTAAAGACCACCTATATAATTCAAAGATGTATTAAGTATTTTATGCAAGGTCAGCTCTATGCTAGTTCACTTCGTGCTCAAGTACAAAGGAAGGAAAGCTTTTATCTCAAAAAAAAAAAAAAGTTAAAAATATGCTTGTGAGCCATCTAGTTGTCTAAACAGAAGACTGGGGTTTTAAGGTACAATATATTAGGTCTGGCACTAAGGGAACAGCTTGTTACCAAGATACTTGACTTTGTCTTGAGCATCTCATTTTCATAACTAATGGCAAGATGACTAGGAGCTCTTATTAAAGAGGAACTGCTACTGGGTTTGGTTTCTGTCTACTTAACTGCCTCTGGCCGGTATATTTCCGTACGAATCAGGATTTCATGTAAGTCTGAAAATGGGTAATTTTTTCTTTTTTTTTTCAAGTTACATATATTTAAAATTATTTGGAGTTTCAAAATAGCCACTGTAGTGGGTGGAATGCTAGGTAGACTGTAAGTGGAGTTTTAATGAGGGCTCTGGTGGAAGTGGCTGTGGGTAATTGCAAAATTGTCTTAGTTTGGAGAGGGTCATGTTGGAGTTGTTTCTTCTCACTAGGAAGGGAGAAGGTGCTTCAGGGGATAGCCAGGGAAGTCCCTGTGGAGGGATGCAGTGCAGTTGCATTATACTTCTTGTTCCAGCATTCTCAGGCAGGCACTTGATGATCCTAGCCAAATAAAATTCAAAGAAGTTCAAGACTTTCTTGTTGTGTTGTTTTTGGGTTTTTTTGTTGTTGTTTTGTTTGTTTGTTTTGTTTTTTATTTAGTGTGGGTGGAGTATTTTTGGGTTTTTATTTGGTGATGGTTTTGATTGGTTGGTTGCTTTTTTAATGACATTTTATGTTTTAGCTAAATTTTGTTGACATTTCTCAAGCCAGTGCTGCTCTGGTGCATCTTCTGTGCCTGTCAATCTCAGCTGTTCAGAGCATGACTGCACCGGCATTTGTTAAACCGGTGTGCTCTTTGCTGATGCGAAGGGTTTATTCCAAAAGAGTTCTTGTAGATAGAGAGTTAATTAAAATGAGGCAAAAATCAATAAAATATTTATACATTGAGATGAGCTCCAAGAACATTTGGAGGAAGGTTGTAACTATATTAACAAATTGTAAAGAGCAAGTTTTGTGGATAATGCTTTAGGGGAAGCTGGTTTTCATACACGATTTATTTAGGGTTATGTTAGTATTTCTTTCCACTCTTATTATTGTTTGAGAATCACATGGTTTTGCTGAAGTGTTTTTGTTGATCTTTCAAGCAGCCTGAGAATCGGAGCACTTTATTGTCAATTATTGCCTTTATGTAGCTATCAATTTTCATTTGCCTACTTTTCAAATATCATGTTCTCACTTTAAATCTGAAACAATCTTATGAGAAGGAAACAAATCCACAGCAGTTTCTCATGTTCAAGGGCGTGGGGATTTAGTTTTATTCTTAAATTATCTTGCCTAAATTCTGTATTAATTTTTTTTTTTTTTTAGGAAATGAAATGTAAGAAAGACAGCTTGCCCTATCCGTATAGCACAGAATGATTTTCAGTGGATGCTTTTATCTGCAAATGTGCTGCTTGGTAAATTTCAAAGTCAGCTTTGAAAAAAAACCCAACTCAACAGACAAGTACCAAAGTGAATAGTTCAGAGTGCTAATGAGTGCCAGATAAGGCAGAGTGTAGGTAGTTTCCTGCCTTTCATAGCTGATTCTGCTACTGCATGTCAGGCCTGACTTTGATGCTTAAATAAGTGTCATAGGTTATGAATTTTATTTATAATGAAATGTGTGGTTAGGAGGTGATTTTGTTCCCTTTAATTGCTCGCTTTGGGAAAGAAGAAAAAAGAAACTTCTTGGTTTATCTTGTAGTTCTTAGCATATAGAAATGAATACCAGAGGTAAAGAAAATTGGTGTAGTTAGTGCCTCTATTAGTACAGTTTTGAAGTTGGTTTTCTTTTTTTTTTGCTTTGACTCGACGTTGTTTTGCAGGGAATGGAAGATAGAGAATTATACTTGAATAAACTAAGTATTTTCTCCCATGTTATATCACGTCATAGTTTTTCTTGTAAAATCAGATTGTAATGTTCCAAAATATGGCATACAGTTTTTAGGAAGAACCATAGCTCTTTCTTTGGAGTTTGAAATTTTCTATATAGTAGTCTTGTATTTTTGCTCTGTCTTTAACTCTTGGATAAAGCCAGCTGGTTTTTTTGGGTGCTCTGTTGGAAGCTGTATTGGCTCACTGTAAGGTGTCTGTGGAGCCATTGGGGTAGGGAAGAGAAATCTTTTGAATTGTTCCAAAGTAGTTCTTGCTGGGTGGCTGAAAAAGATGTCATTCACTTTCCAATGTAGGCATTTTGGACTACTGCAGCAGTTTGTAGGATGGGTGGTCGTAGCAGCTGAAATGAGTACGAGGAGAAGACAAATAATGATTACACAACCATCTAGTGACAAAGGTACAGATGCTGAACATATCAACTGTCAAAGCCATCAGGCGTATTTATGAACAGTAATTTACAAGCACAATGGGCTGCAAGAAACAGTCAAGAAGTCATCATAATTTTCTCTTACCTTGCATAGGTTTTGTACTTGGAGTGGTTAAATTTCATTTAATTAAATTTTTAATGTGTCAGTTGATAACACATTTCTGATGGACACCCTTGCCCTTCCTTTGCCTGCCAGACACAAAAATATCCAAATCCATCTCTTAATATTTGTATTTTCAGTATTACTGCAGAATGGAGATAGAAAAGCAATGTGTGTTACTTTGCTGGGTGGAAAAACTATTGAGATGTGTCTGTGTAAACAATATCTCACCTATTGGCAAAAGTAAATCTTACATTACCAAATACAGGCTTTAAAGCAGTAAGGCTTCAAACACTTAATTCAGTTGCCTTAACATGGCATCTAGTGCCAGTGTGCACATGGCAACATGTCCAGGATGTCCAGAGAGGGCTGGCAGCAATGACACAGGAGTTAGAGGAGACCCATGCTCTGCAGGAGATGCAACTGCTCTGTATGATGGGAATATTTTGCAGTGCCTGAAAATAGCACTAGATGTATACATGTAGGTAATTCTTTTGAGCTGTTGGAGTTTTGTAAAACCTCATTTCCTATCCATTTATTCTGTTTTTTGGTTGGTTGTCATTTCTTAGCTGAAGTTCATTAAGTAGTGCTTCAAAAATCATTACATTATTTAATTTACAGTAAGTCATGGTTCTGCCAGCTTTGTTATTTTCTACAGAAAACTGTCACATCTGCAGTTGTGAACATTGCAAAGGAAAGAAAATTTTCTGGCATTCAAAATACATTTCTGTCATTTTAGTGTAGCAGATCTTCTAATTACACCTATATGGGAATAGCAGTGTAAAACTGCTTGTGGTGGTGAAGTAGGTGCAGTGTGATTGCAGACCTTTGCAAACATCGACCCAGTCTAAGCTGTTGCAAACAGCCTGTTAAGAAGAAGAAAATGGAAGTTTTTACACGTTATCACTGTAAATTTAAAAGTAATGTAGGTTATCAAGCAAATGGCACTTTAGTTAATTTTCATCATAATCTGTTGTGTAAAATTGGATATGAATGGTCTGTTTTAAAAATCACAGCAGAAATGGTGGTATGTTTTTGCCTAAGTGTGTAATTACACCTGTGGAACATGAGAGAAAGAATACTGTCTGTACAGGTGCTATGGTGATAACACTGAATTTTTTTATAGTGGAGTCTTGCAAAGAAAGTTAGCTATGGATTGTTTGGATTTGGTTTTTTTTTTTTTTATATTAGATTAAAAGAAAGAGGCTTACTACTTTAAGCTTGACAGGACTCTCTTGACATTTGGCCTGAAATATTTGCCTGAAGTTTTGCCTGAAATTTTGACCTGAAGATATTTTGTATCCTCAGAGCAGAAATGGATGAGTGGGTTGAAAAATTGTGCTTACATAATTAGATAATGAAGATTCTTTGGTATTATATAAGGTATAAATGCAGAGAAGCTTGTTATCATTGCCCTAGCAGGGTTTCTGTTGTATACTGGAGTAAATTTCATGCCTGTATTTTGATAAATACATTTTACATTTATAGTTTGGAGGGCAGCTTTTGATACTTGTGTACTGCTAAATATTGAGTTATGGATTGAGTGAAGCCTTTATGTTGTGTTTCATAGTAGCACTTTTGTCTTGAGTTTTGAAACATTAGTTTTGTGTGTATGGTGCTTCTTCATTGGACCTTTGTTGTTGCTATTTTTGGTTTTTTGGGTTTTTTAAATTCAAGGTAGAAATCTAATTGTCATAAAATTAAACCTTTCCAACATAAATTGTTGTGAAATTGTTGTGAAAGTTATTTTGCTTCATGTGTTGAGGAATTTGATGTAGAGGAATCTTTAGATGGTATTTATATCTAAATATAGTCTTCATTCCTCTGACAAGAATAGTCTTTGCAATTTCGCTTTTAGCTGACTTCTTTTGGATGGTTAAATTCCATTACTGAGGGATTAGTGAAAAGTTGACTGAGAAGAATTGACAGATTGGGAACCTTGGAAGTAACACTTGACCCACAGAGTCAGATTAATTTTTTTTTTTTTAATAATTTTAAAGTATGAAGAAGCAAAGAACTAGCAGCCCACAAGTATGTTTGTTCAACTCCATTTTCTGCTGTGGATACATGGGCTGTGACACTTTATAATACAGCCTCTATTTGTGGATGAGTGTATCATGATTGTTGAATGCAGGCACTTTGTTCAAAAGACTTTTATTGTTCAAACTAAGCTGAAAATGATCTGTAGGATCAAGCTGTAACATAGTTCTGGATTTCCATGCTTTGGAAAGCATGTATTGCCAAATCTGTGCACATGTCTTTGTTTAATTCTATTTCCTTTCCTTTGAAGTTTGATGGTTAATAAATTTCATATTGGTTAATATAACATGCACAATATTCTATTAAATATTAAATTTTAGGGTTTACTTTGGTGGGAAGAGAATTTCTACCCAATATAATGTATTAAAGAGGTCAACCTACATAACTTTTGTGGGCCTTGAGGTAAGTAGCATGTACATTTGTAGCGTTAGCGTGCTGCTTATTTAGGGAGAATTGACTGGCTGATCTGTAGTGATAGATATTGGAATTTTGTAAGTTTAATAATTATAGAACCATAGAAGAGTTTAGATTGAAAAGACCTTCAAGATCGTCAAGTCCAACCATTAACCCAGCACTGCCAAGTCCAAGACTAAACCATGTCCCTAAGAACAGCATGTACACATCTTTTAAATACCTCCAGGGATGGTGACTCAACCACATCCGTGGACAGCCTGCTCCAGTGCTTGACAACCCTTTTGTGAAGAATTTTTTCCTAATATCCAGCCTAAACCTGCCCTGATATGTGTTCACATTTCTTTTCTGGGGAATGGTCAAGTCTCTGTAAATGAGCAAATGTATTATTTAGACACATAGAAATAAGTTTTAAAAATTAGGATGAAGAATTGCAGTTGAGTAGTTCTGTTGTGTGTTTCACTTTTTTTAAATTGATGAAAGATGGGGCTGTGCTTCTATAGCTTGAGCCCACGTTGAGCTTGGTGGTTTTGTGTCATTAAACTTGCTGCTTAAGAGTTCACAGGACTGACAGACTATTATTTCCAAGTTTATGAAAAATCTCTAATATAAAACAATGGGGTTTTTTTTAGAGTATACCTTCACTTTTTCCTGTACCATGTGAAGAGGTTAAGACTTTGATTTATAAAGTAGTAGAAGGGAATGATACTTGTTTTTTATAACAAACAAATCTCTTTTTCCCTCAAACCCTGATATAAAACAAAGATAACAGCATTACTACTCTTTTCTTTGGTTGCCTGGCATGACATTCCAAAGCATATTTGTAGAAGGCAACTTTGTAGCTATGTGAATATGGGGAAATTTTTTATTGTTTGGGGTTTTTAAACAATATAATATTTAGGCTTTTGTTTTGCTTGGTATGCCTCTAACTTTTTTACTTGAGGTACAAGGAAAAATCCTTAAAACTCCTCATTTCTCTGAGCATGGAATTTTTTTTTCCAGATAACAAAAATGCAGAATGGGATATAATCTATAGAAACATGTTTTTTGTTCTAAGCATATATGTATGCACTCCAATAAATGCTTGGTTTTGTTTCATCTGAGCGTTATTCGAAGGGTTTTTAAATATTGTATCTCAATTATGTTAAAAAATTGTATTTGGAGACTGAAGTAAAGACCAATTTCATAACCTGTGCCACCATCTGTTAAATACAGCAGAAGCTTATTTTTTTTTTCCTGGATGGGTTTAGCCAGCTGTCCATTTTGCACTGTTGCCCGGATGGAGGCGTGCATTTAAGAATAACACAGTAGGCTTTCTGTGAGTTGACAAAAAGCTTTTTTATTTTGATCTGAGACTCCTTTAGCTCGTCTGACACTTTCTTATATTTAGTCTCTGGCTGAGGAATGTATTTGAAACCATCCCCCTGTTGCACTCCTGTAGTCTGTGCTTTCATCTTCTCCTGCTTAAGTCTGGAGCTGCTCCACAGGACGAGACATGTGCCATCCCAGTGAACCCTCTGCGAGGCATGTGGACGTATTTGCTAGCAGCAACCCAAAGTCCATTTAATCCTATTGACATCCAGCCCACGTGGCGTTCAGTTAATCTGTCAGGCACTCTCCTTACTTTATCTGACCCTGTGAGATGATACAGCAACCAGCTCTTTGCTGACTACAATTTAGAGCTGGCTTTAACTTTAAAGCATAGTTTTAAAAATTAATTTTCTGACCTCTGTGGGAATTTTGCTTTTTTTAAAATTGTAAAATAATGCCTCAGTAAAATCTAGGAGAAGTCAGTTGAAGAAGCTACCTGAGGCAATGCACTGTATTCTGTGATTTGGATTTCTGTGAAATACATTGTGTTCTGTGTATGATCACTCACTCTTAGAATAGCAAAGCTCATTTTGTTGGCTCACTCTATTCTGTCGGGTCGAGACTGTTGGGCTGGGAAAGGGTTTGGCTTAACTTCGTGTGGAAATCCTTGTTTGTTTATTCTTCATCACTGTGTTAGCTAGAGGTGTCTGCACCACTTAAAAGCATGAAACCTCTGGATTTAGTGTTGTGTACGAATACCCCAGTATATTCTTGTCCTGTCCAACTACATTTTCGGATCTCAGAACAACAGCACTGTTTTGGTGTAGTTTGATGCAGCAGCATTTTGCTGCATCTCTGAAGTGTACATATGCCTATGAAACAGAAATAAGAATTTGTTGCTATTGTATGGCATACATCTGGATTACTAATCAAGCTATGGTACCAAAATACTTGAAATCTTTGCTTTCCTTATGTGCATGTGTCAGTTGGATAAACTGAACCTGAGAATTAGTTGCATCCAGTCTCTGCTGTTTGTACATAGTTTGCTTTGGCTTAACTTTATTGGCCCAGCTCATCAGAGGCTTATTCTAGGAAGATCAAGGGCCTCAAATCTATGCTCTGAAAATCTCCTTTGCCCCAGCCCTTGTCTTCAAAATCTCGCTGGAAGCTTTTTAGTTAAACCCAGAATATATAAGGTGATTGCAAGACAGTCCATTTTTCTGTGTTCCTGGCCAGTGGACAGCCAAACCAAGCACTTAATGCCTTCATTCAAATGTTTTGTTGAACCAGTAGACAAAACAGTCCTGTAAGCTCTCTTTTGGCAATTCAGTGTCTCCTACTTTCTCATCTAGTCATTATGTCTGGACAGGATTAGCCCTCCCTCCACTGGCCATGCTTCCACCATATCCTTATAGTAGGATTTAGGTAGTGGTCCTGCTGCCCAAAGAAGAATTGGCCACTGGGTGATTTGAGGGAAGAGTAATCTACCAGAAATTCCCCCAAAGCTTTTCCATATGTCCAGTTTAAAACCACTCATCTGACGGTAGTGGGTTTACGAGATCTGACCCCAGCAGAGGTTCGGAGAGTGGGACCATCCCTTTCATCGATAGCCTCCATTCACAGAAGTCCAGATGTAACAGGAAATGCATACTCCGTATGAAAAGACCAGCTAGCTGAATGTTAAGGGATCCAAGTGTGCTTACATTTATGTAACCACCACTGTACTGAGACAATGCCAATCTCCAAGCAGGATCATAGCAATGAACATAGCTTAAAGGATTAGTTGCTTGTCAGGCAAAACAGAAGCACTCTTTTAATTTTATTTTTTTTATTTATTTTGTGAACTGAGTTTGAGTAGTGAGTAGATGAATACCTAAATAGTCTTCATTTTAGGTAGTTATTGCTGTTATAAACTTTCGATGGAATGAAATTGCCAAGGAGAGAATTAAGGAAATAAATTTCTTTCATTTTAATGCCTTTTTGATACAGTATTTACCCACTCCCTTCTCATATTCTGGGTGCTGTATTTATCAGACATTAATCTCCCTACTGATGGTGTTTTCTGTGTGCGGGAAAATAAATCAGAGGAACAGTGAGAAATCTGTAGCAATAAAAATCTGTTGGTCTGACAGAGGACTTGGGTTTTAATAAAGCTATAATATGCATGTGTGTGGGAGGCATTGGAGGTGTTCATCTATTCCTGTAAAAATGTTTTTTGTTTTGTTTAGCCTTTCAACTATTGGTTGTAGTAGTGAAGTAATAGTATAAACTGTTAAGGTAGGGTAAAAGATTTTTTCTTTTTAACTCTTCGAGTCTCATGGAAAATTTGTGAGGCAGAGTTTGTTATGCAGGGATGTAGTCCTAGACCCATAATAAATCACTTTTCCAGAAATTATCAGTAGGGCTTAAACTTGTTGGTGAGGCTGCAAAATGTGATCTTTGAAGCTCTACTAAGTTTTACCAGTGCTTTGGTATATGGAATGTGTTTAATACAAATGGTATATAAAAGTAAGAAAATCTGTATTTATAGGTCATGGAGTCTTAAGGTTAGAAAAGACCTCTGAAGGTGTGTTGCTCAAAGCAGAGCTACCTGTGATGGTGGCTCAGAGCAGGGCTAACCTCAAAACCTTCGATCACGCTGCTCAAGCCTTGTTCATTTGAGTCCAAAGGTGCTGATTCTGTTGCTTCTCAGGGCCAGAGCTTAACCCACCTTCCTTGGGAGGAGACTGTACCTGTGTGTGCAGTGGGAATTTCCCTTGCTGCAGCTTGTGATCATCGAGATGCTACAGAATGCTGTTAGATACTTTAGCTCTTTGAAATGAACCTACATCAGAATTCCTTGTATTTTAAACTCTCTACGTGATTGATTTGGCATCTGTAGCAAATAGGGAGTTTGCCTGTGCATTTGAGTTTGAAAAGATGCCTGTAAGTTTTTATCAAAATAACCTATCGTTCTGCATTCCTGACTTCTCTACATTGAGGTGTTTGCCCTTATCCACAGATGGAGTGGTTATGATTGGATAGATTTGGATTGAAAATCAGGCTTATGTGAAATGTCAACAAAACGGTCTGTCTCAGTTTCTTAGGTGGAAGTAGAAAAGGGAAAGTAAATTTATATTTTGGGTTAAGAGAGACTTGAAAGTAGCAAGACAGTTCAATTGAAACTAGATAGCTAAATGGGAACAAAGAAAAGAATTCTTCCCAAATGCTAAACAGGCCATAGTGTGTGTGAAGCTTTGGAGATGAGCAGTTGATCAGATTTTTGTAAGGCAAAAAGCAATTAACAGAGAAAAGTTTACTCTCTTCTTTGCTTTTTGTAACAGGAAAAAGTGCTTTAAAAATGTTGTGCACAATGTTATGTTTTCCCATCCATCTTTTTGGGTCAGCAAACCTTTTTGTTCATTGCATGTTTTGTTCACTTACATACTTTGTTTAATGTGTTTGGGGGTTTTGTTTTAGACTTTTATTTTAAGCATTCAGGTTACTGAAAGAAGTAAATAGAAAGAGGGGAAAAAGAAACCAGCAAATATCTTACTTAATCTGAATGGTGTCAGTGATACTAAAAGACATGGAAATTGTGTTTTAAGTAGTTATCTGAAATGCTATATTGCATATGTTTCATAAATTTCTGAAAACAGATGTTGCAAGAGAAGTTCTCATGTGTGAAATATGTGTCCTGTTGGAATTTGGTACTAATTGCTGGAAAAGAGGAAGGTCTGGAACAGAATATTGCTCTTTGCTTTTGTTATCAAAGGGGAAAGGAGCCTCAGTGATGATCTTGTCCTTGTCTGGACAAACAGGTGATGTGTGTTTCACTTTCCTGTGCTTCACTTGAATGTCCACACTGTCACTGTACCTATAAAACAAAAATTCCTTTATTTGAATATCTGTTCCCCTAGCTTTATGTATGAAAACCCCTTCCATTTCCTGAAGTGTGATAAAACCAACTAATGTTCTTAGTTTAATCCCGCAAGGCCACTGAGACCTGTGCTCCTCAGGATAATGTCACATTAAGTGACCAATACCCCCATCTGTATGCTGTCAAGCAATGTTATCCTTGCAGCAGGTTCTGTAGTATTTTAGGTGATGTGACAGTATATTGGATACTGGTTTTTTGCACTATGACTGCTCATGTGTGTCCCTTTCACTGTCTTATTCTAATACCAGGTGTAAACAGCCAATGACTCTGTGAAGGAGTATTTACATATCAAGGGAATGTGAGTGACTGCTTATACCTGGTGACTTTTTTGATCCTTTTGGATACAGGAAAAAAAATATCCATGCCTGTCACTCAAAGAAAGAATTTCAGTACTGGAAAAGAAATTATGACATAAGAAAGCACCAAAATCACCTGTAAAGTTTTTTAGACTCAGTAAAGGGTTTGAGTAATTTTCTAGGCAAGCAGTGCTTCAGAAGATCTTAATTTTAATGAAAGTGATACTATGGGATTTTTTTCCTCCCTTCAGATTTGAGCCATGAAGAGAAAAGTTCATGCTGTTTTAATGAATTTTAAAATGACCTTTCCATAATCTTAGCAGTTACAGGAGGATATCACAAAAAAAAGAACATAAAATACCTTCAAATCCCAAATTGCTTTCTGAACAGATATTTATGCCCTGCAATATGTTTGTCTTTCTAAAGAGATCCAATAGTTGGTATATTAAATATACATTTAATTCTCTTTGTCAAGAGAGGATTCTGAGTAAAATAAGAATAATTTTAATTAGGTTTATATACAAACAGTTGAAAATATTATAAGACATGCCTTTCTTCCCTGGACTTCTTTCTGACCCAAAAGTCCTAAAATCCCTGGTATGGTTGTGGAAAAAACTTTGTTAATTCAGGTATTATGTAGACAGCCATATAGTAAGAGAAGAAACCGAAAGATTTATTTTTTTTTAATTAGATGATGGTGGAGATACTGTAGACTGCAGCATCGTACAGTGCCAGCTGGAAACTATGCCATGCCCCTTGCCAAACTGCTGATGCTTCCCTTGTCTGAGCTTTCTCCATCAGGGCTTTTTACAAATTCCAGTTCCTCTGAGCACAGAGACAGTCCATCCCAAAATGGGCAAAATGAGTGGATGAACCAGTAGACTGGCTTGGTTAAACAAGGAGCTCATGGTTGGATTGTTAAGCATAAGGAGGTTGTGCCCAACAGTTGGTTTTCTACCTGCAGGTTGGTTACAAGCAGACCTGCAGGGGTCTGTTGTAGGAGCAGGTTATTTAATATCTTCTTTCAGTGACCTGGAAGAGGAGACAAATTCTTGTCTTGTGAACTTGCTCCTGTGAACACCAAACTGCAGGTGCACTTGACTTGTGTGAGGGCAAGGCTGCCATGCAGAGGGACCCAGGAAGCCTAGGGAAGGGACCAGCAGGAAAACCAGAAAATTCAGCAAGAACAAATGTCTGGCATCCGGGATAGACTAACCTCCAGAAGTGAGGCCTGCTGGGGACTGACTGGCTGGGGAGTCAAACACGAGCTGCCAGTGTGTCTTGGCAGGAGTGAAGGCTAACAGCACCCAGGTGATACCAGGAAGAGCATAAACCAGGGAATGGGGGGAAGCGAGTGTTCACTTTCACTTGGCTCTCAGTAGACTGCATCAGGGATACAGTGTCCAGCTTTGAACGTTTTTTCCTGTGCCTCACTGGAAGAGGAAATGTGTTGATGAGCTGCAGCATGTTCAGTAGAGGCCACTGAGCTGGAGCACTTCTGTGAGGAAAGACTGAGGAAACAGGACTTCAGCCTGGAGCAGAGCTGGAGCCAGGGTCTTTACTGAATTAAAAAGGTGGGAGGATGAAGGACAGTGGTCACAAATGGGAACAAGAGAGGCTGTGGATTGTGGGAGGGGATCTTTAGTGTTCAGGTTTACTTTTCTCTATCTTGCTGCTTGCTAGAGAAGTCTTCTGGTCATAGCAGTTAGTAAAAAAGCTTCCTTCTTTTCCTAATCCGTGGTGAACCAGACCACCCCACATAACTTCTGAGCATATATATTTTTGTCTTTATCGTATAGCCAGCAGAATATGCTTGGAAGTAAAGATGCTTCATAAAGTGGCCAAATCTTTAGGTTGAATGGCAATTTTGTTGTTAATAAATTACCTTGAAATGATTTTTAATTAAATCTAGGTTAAGATAAAATTTAAATCCACACTCTATATACAATAGTGCAAATAGAAAACATAAATGATATAAAGAACATAACTACAGAAATGTAAGAGCGGGTATAGTTAATTGATTTGCTTTAAGATTGAATCTGGAATACCTCCCTCTTATTTCCAGATAGTTTGCCATATTTTATTTCTCAAAACCTACCTTGACAGGGATTCTGTCTTTTTGTGTTGTGTTCCATATGTAGTCGCTTCTCTTGGAACTTCTTTATTTTATTTTATTTTTTTAATCACTGGCTTTTAAGCCCTGAACAGCTGTGAACATATTTAAACACTTCCTTGAAACTTCTTAATTTATACTTCAGAGAATGTCTTCCACTGTGCTAACACAAGTATTGCCTTACTTTCTTGAAGATGGAATTGCAATTTTGTTTTATCTGGTGTAATTTTCAGTTGGTTTTGTCCCGCTAGTAACAATTAAAAAAGGCTTAAAATGTCTTCCTCTAGATTCTGTGTCTGTTCTAATGCTTATAAATCTTTGAAAGAAATGTTACCTTCAACTGCATCATCTTTCTCTGTCCAACATTCATTAAACAACACATTTGTTAACATCTCAATGAGATATGTGCATATATGTATATATCTCATTATTAGCAATAATAGTGATATGTATACCTATCTTTGTATACATCTTTGTATATTACAGCTTTGGGGTGAAAATGGATCTGAGATAGTCTGTCACTCAGGGATACTGTAACATTCTTTTCTCATTTTTCCTCCTTTTTTTCTGCAGTGTTTTTATTGCTTTAGATGACCTGACTCTCTTTTACTCCAGACTTGGTTGTAGTGGTTTCACAACACTCTCCATGATACTTTGCTCAGTTGCATTTGTGTACTTGTCTTTTGTTCTGTCTCTCCCTGCTATGACTTTCCCAAACACTTCCTTGTTCACAGAACCACCTGATGCCAGGTTTGTATGAAAGCCTCTAGTCCAGACTTGTGTTCTGGTCCAGCTGAAATATCTGTCCCTCTGATACATCTTTTATTGGCTCAAGCAGAACTGGGCCTAAAGCTGTCTGCTTTGCCTCTGTTCTGGTTACATGGGCAGTACCTTCCGATCATCGCTTGGGTCTATAATCTGGGAGCCATTTTTGACTGATGTGATTCACAGGCCTTAATGGGATCTTTATCCAAAGCTTTCAGATTCTTGTTTCGTAACAACTCTAAGTAACTTAAGTTGTCTTGCCCCTACAGCTAGTACTGTCCAGGTTCTCCTCATGTCTTTTTTTTAATTCAGTTACTGCAGTATTCTTTTCTCTGACCCCTTTTATGAGCTTCCAGAATGATCTGCAAAGGTATAAATGTTATGTTTGCATTCTTACTGTATCTGTTCACTATCTCCTTTTTCCCTAGTCCATGAAAAATAGGTTGCTTATCTTTATATCATACACTTCTGTTTTCTGCTGGGTTGTTTGGCTCTCAGTGGCAACTGCACGTGCACTTAATGATCCAGTGAGTACATCTTGACCTTTATCCCATACTGCCCATTCTGTTCAGAAACAGTGTTGTATATATCTATTGCAAAATTAACATTTTCCTTCTTTTTACATCCCTTAAATTTCTTGTGCAAGTTTCTGCAAAAATTTTGACAACACAAAGGTAATATTCTAAGACTACAGACCACAATAATAGTCAGCAGTGCTGTCTTTGTAGTTTGTTTGTTGGACTTTTGTATTTCCTTGCCAACCTTGACTTATAAGGCACAGCATTTTTATTCTGGTAACAGTTAAGTGTGCTAGACTTTGATTCTGGGCAATATGTCATACAGATCAGTACGGAAGAGGTGGACAGTGTCTGCTTGTAAACCGGGGAATATAAGATTTAAAGCAAACTGAAAGGTGCTCCTGGGGTGACAAAGTCCTGGTCAGCAGCTAGGCACAGCAGTCAGAAAAATGGTGCAATAGTAATAGGTACAAGTAGGACAAAAGTTTGAAGGCAAAATATAAGTGTACTTTGGATTGTGCAGACACTGAGCTACCTGCAGGTGAAATGAATGGTCAGATATGTGAGAGACTGAACTGGGAGAAAGTGGTTCAGTGTATAACATCACATAAATGTGTGAACACAAAGGAGTCATTTGGACTAGGTGCAGGTAATTAGAAAACACTGCTGAAAGGAGGGAAAACTAGGAAAATAGAGAAGAAAATTGATAGGAAGCGGAATGTTGGAAGAGGCAGGGAGGGCAAAGAGCATCCAGGATCACAGGAGTTCATAGATGACTAGGGATTAAACACAGTTATCAGAGTAGTTTATTGCAGTTTTTGTTCACCTTGTGGAAATAAATTGGTTTTTTTGGTTTCTTGACAAGTTTCAGTCAAACAGGAAAGGTGATGTGTGTTTTCTTGTGATTTGTATTTTTTTCTCCAAGGAGCAAGAACTCACCTACCTAGAAAAAGTAACTTGTATAGGATGATTCATGGGGGAAGCTGAATATGATATAGCAAGATTACCCCAGTGTTGTATACTTAACAGGTATTGCTGTGGGTGGTTGGTTTCTTCAGTTGTATTTACTTCCTCATGTAGTTGCATTTAGTGCACTGTGAAGTAGGAAGTAAACCTTATACAGAGACAGTAATGTGGGCCAATGAATTAATTACCACAAAGCTATCAGCTAAAATGACATCCGCAAAGGATGACTTGTTGCGAAGCTTCTCTTCAAGATGTAACTCTTTCAGGAAAGGGCAAGTGTTGTGTTCTGGTACGGTTTCCAAGATAAATGTAAGTTAGAAGGTAGCGATGTATAGATAATCAGTTAATGCTGAACACACCGTACATCGCTCAGTCATTACCACTGGACCTTTACATTTATTTCCATTTGGTACAATTCTTTCAAACTTTAAATTTAAAAAGTTGCTTTTAAAAAAATACATGGAAGTGCTTCTCCTTTTTCCCGGTCTCTTCATTTTTCTCAGAAGCAGTCACTTCATTCTATCCCTCCTTTTGGACAAACAGAGCAAGTACTTTCTTAAATAAAAACCAGTGTAGAAAATGTCAGTGTCACAGTTGTAAGTCTCAGGATATTAAGTGTGATCAGTGCAGAAGGCTTCAGTAGAAAACCTGGGTCAGTGTTAGCTATCTATCTCTTTCCTGCTAACATTATATGTATTAATAATGAAGTGAATGTGGGTCTGTCTTTCTCTAAAAATGCTTTTCTGGATATGTTTGAGTTGCATGTACAACCTACCATTTTATACATCAAAAATGTAATTGTATGGTTTTATGAGCAATTAAAATAGTTGTGACTTTAAAAACCCAAACAACTCTACAAACCCTTTATTTTATGTAAAAAATATCTAATCTCTTAAAAGATATGTATTTATAATTCACAAGCACTTAATGCTTTTATTTAAAGTGTTATTTCAAGAAATTAAATATTTGTTCTGTGTTTTTTGCTGCTTTCATACTTGAACATGTGCAAAGGGGAAAACATTTTGGTTGGTAACACAGTTCTATGCTAGAGCATACTTCAAGTGTTACAATAAAAAAAAAAGCTAAAGAAGCTAGCATAGAAATATATTAAAATTCCTGAAGTACTGTTGGATTAAGCACTCTGAATCAGAAGTTGTAAGGTGTTTAAAATATGCTAATTTTGGAAGCTGATGGCTCAGAAATTTTATTTTCTGCACAAAGAACCATTGCCTGTGGAAGCCACTGGTGAAAAATATTTGTTGTTCTTTTTCTTAAGCTCAAACTAAGAGCATGTACTTAGGGTGGTGCTTTTACACCCCTTTCCAGGGACAATACATCTAACTAAAACTGTTTGAAGTGTGCATAGGTACAGCACAGCTTTCAAAATGGAAATGGAAAGCTTTCTCAGGTTGAGGCTTATGCCTTTGCCATGAACTTATGCTACCATCTGTTAATCTTGCTGCTTTGCTTATAGGATAACTTTTCCCCCATTTGTATTTCCCGGTGTTTCAGTCTGCACTGGTTTGTGTGCAGGAGACCGATACTATGATAGCATGTGTGTGTTTTTGGAGAGACAGAAGGGGATGGAAGGGGGTCCATTTAGCAGCTTGTCATCTTTAATCTTTTTGGTTTTCTTCTTAATGCTTTCCTACGAAGCAGTAATAGCTCTTTAGGAGAATCGGTTTGGCTTCAGCCTGTTGTTAAGGAAGCAGCAGAAGCAGCAGCCTGGGGAGCTGCAAGTCAGACTTCCAGGATCCCCCCACAAGCACACGGAAATGATGTGAAGGCCTCACTTGTACCTTCTTCTGTTGAATCAGTGTTAGTTGGACACTCAGCATCCATTCAGAGCTTAGTTCGTTGGGAGAGGGGAAAAAATAATAATTAAAAATAATTATGACTTTGTCTCTTGTGGTTTTAATGTCAGTTATACTTCCTTCCTTGATGAAACAAACAGTATAAAAGCAAGGGAGTGCCATTGTATTTTCCTTTGGAAAGCTCGCAAGTCTTTAACTGATGAGTGTCTGTTAATGTAGTTTGTGAAGCAGAGGTAGGGTGAAATATGCTTTTGATTTGTGTCTCTGTAGTAATTTAGCCTACTGTGAGCACCTTCCCTCTGTGCAAGTGCTGTTACCAAACCGCAAAAGAAATAATTAGAAGGCAAGAAACATTTGTGTTTGTGTTGCAATTTGCAAAGTTCTGAAGAAATGTGTTTTCTCTCTATGTATGTGCACGTGTTTTATAGTAATGATTATCAGTATTTAAATAGAGATCAAAGTTATGCTCTTTCAAAATTCCCAGTGCACCTTGACTTCGTGCATTTGCATTTGACTGAAATTTTATCTATACACGGAAATATCATATTATGAACTGTGTTTACTATTAAACATTGACTGTGAAAATAATGGGTTCTGAGTAGCTATGAATTGTTATTAACCCTTAAATTCAAGGCGATCTGAGAAGTTCAGGTATATGCAAGGGTAAAAATGCTGTTTTGGGGGCAAAAGGTTAGTTTTTCTTGATTAAATGTGATGTTTCAAAATAGGCCAAAACTGAGTGGGTCAAGTGCTGAATTACTTCTTTTTTGGACATGAAAAACATGCTTAGTGGTTTGTTTGAGGTAAGAAAAAGGACAGGGAAAATGCTGTAGGAGTTAATAACTTTATAAATTGTCTGTGAACAGTGAGGCAGGTTAATGGTAAGATTTAAAGAGCAGAGAAGATATGCGAGGTAAGCATTCAGTAGAATTTAATAGTTTGTTTTAAAGAGAGAAAAGATGTAATTTAGTAAGAATAATTGTGAAAATTATTGACATGACTTACGTCAAACAGAGTTGTTAATTTTCAAGAGCCAAAACCAGTCACAGAAGGCAGGAAAACATCCTTCAGTTATGGCACTGTGGAACTGAGACTCCCCATGAAGATATCACTCCTTTCTTTGAGATATCCAGAACAGGTTTGTGACAAAGTAAGACTCTATCTGCAAGTTAGTATTCTCCATAGGGAGATTTTATACTGAGAAGTAATACTGTAATTAATAATTATGGAAGCGTGTGGTGGTACACGGACTTTACCCTTTTGTTTATTGAGCAGCAGTTTTAATGGGAAAAGATAAAATGCCATTTGTAAAAATGCTAATAATATTTGACTTGCAAAGGAAGCATCTCAGAAATTTAAGAGATGTTTAAACTCGTGAGCTGATAAGCATTCTAGAAAGTAAGATTGAAGTAGTGTCTCAATTTTCTTTTGTCTTTGCAAAAGTGCAAATTATTGATACTGTCTCTCGACTAACACTATTAGTAAAAGTGTATTCTACAGATAATGTATCATAATTTTTCACAGTGGCATTGCATGTGAATTATTTTTCACTATAATGCGACAAGATTGACTTAGTGTATGTATGATACTTAAACAGTGCTTTTTAGCAACACTGGTCACCTTTTTATTACTTAATCTATTTTCTTACATGCACTTCTGTTTGTTCACTGTTTTGGAGTTAGTTTGCCCTTCTCTTGCACTGATTTTTATATAATATCATTATGGAGACTTAATTTTTATGAAGACTTATTATTGTTTTGATATTTAGTGTGTTGAAGGTTGGTTCTGTTACGTTAATCTGTTGTATTTCCCAATATAATGTATATAAGTGTGTGAAATGTGAGTAGTATTACGTTTATTAATGTAAGGAGTTTAGTTTACTATTATAGATGAAGTCTCTTCTCTTCACATTTAAAGAAAGGGAAATGAATTGTGGAGAACAGGTGTGGTCTCAGTTCCAGAGTGTGGATGGGTACAAGACTGAGGTCTGTGCTGCTTAACACAGAGCATACATGTGACCTTTCCTGTATTGTTTTGAGAAGATGACACCAAGGCTTTTGAGATTTGTCTGTTGGCAGGTAATCAAGATAATGGTCTCTTCTTCAGAGAGCAAATAGTACCCTGATGACTTTACTGACGCACTTGGGGAAGAAGGTGAATATGATCAGCTGGTTCAGTGCTTGCATATAAAGCTAATTAAACATTTTAATCCTACCTTTGAGGCATGTATTGGAAAGGTCCAAAATACCATGGGTTTTGAAGAAAGGAGTTCTGCTTACAAGAGAAGTCTGTTACAATTCTCAGTGCTGCAGGTTTTAAAATGTGAAACACGTTTTTGCCAGGACAGAATATAATCTTTGATACTTGATTTAAAGTTTCTGATTTAAAGTTTTTGGCTCAGGGGTTCTTTGGGCAAGCTTTTATTGGGGACATATTGTGTTAGGTATATTTAACTGCTCTTTCTGTTAAAGGTTTGCAACTCAAGAGGCTCAGTTGATTAATACTTTGGGTTTACTTATTTTTAACTGAATATTTGTGTAATGAATATTTGTGGATAGTTACTTTTCATGGCCTAGGGCCTTATAGGCTTCTTGTAGCTTTACAAAGCTTGTAGCTGATGGCCATCAGTCTCATTCCATGCCATGTCCACCACTGTTGTACTTGATTTTCTTCTTTTTGCTGCTCTTCTGTTTCCTTTGCTGATGTTATTCCTGTGTTCTTTGCAGTCTGAAACTGGGGTAGACTCAGGTTGGTTTTTTTTTGTGTGTTTTTTGTTTTGTTTTGTTTTGTTTGTTTGTTTGTTTGTTTCTGGTTTTTTCTGTTTGCGTTTTGCTTTGGGTTTGTTTGGGTTTTTTTCCAAGGGAAACAGTTTTTGGGTTCCATAAGTTTTTGTAGCCTGTCATCTTGTTCCACTTCTGCATTTCCTTTGTTGTTCCTCTCTGTGCTGCCTTGTTTAGTTTCTTTGTGTTGGTTTCAAACTTTAATAAAAAATCTTAAATAAAAAAAAAAGTCTTTTTAGCATCACTTACAGTTTAAGACTAAAACAGAACTGAACTGTCTCAGGTGGTACTCACCTCTTATAGCTGACACTCTAAATGTATTGGCCAGATGACAAGATCGAATGTTCCTGTAATGTGGTGATGTTTAGATCCTAAAGAGTATGTGGCAGTGTACACTTACCCAGATACTTAGATCCTCGATTTGTCATATAAACACTACACAGTGTTCATGCAACACTTATGTGGTATAATTTGGTGGGTGTTTACTATAAGTAAACAGTCTATATATATAAGTAGTCAATGAAATACTTACATGCACATGAGAATTCATTATGTTTGTTGAAAAGTAATTTCTGAATGAGAATGTTAATATGAAAAGCAGATGATGCCATAGTTGTGTCTGGCACCACTAAGGGACACTATCACTAATCGCAGGTTGATACTGATTGAGTCTTTGCTGAATAGTCACCCAAGTCGTGGGTAGCTTAGGACAATAGTTTTCTTGATAGCTGTTTTGTATGACAAATGCACTTTTCTTTCTAAATGCCAGATTCCCCTTTCAGCTTTGTGTAATTATTTGTCTCCCAAACTGTTAGGGAAGAATGAAATAGATCTGACTATGTGGACTTTCATTCTCTTCCTGTAGAGCAGCTGTATTTTTCTATACCATCTTGTGTGTGCTAGACCCTTTGTAAGAAAGGGTTATATCTACAGTTCTACTACTGTGCTGTAATTTTTATTTGGTAATTAGCCAGAAAACGAGTTGGCTGAAAAATAGAAACTTTTGAACCATGTGATTGTTAACATCAATTTGTATGCACAGAACTGTCATTCAATGAACATATGCATACATATCTCCCCCCAGAAAAGATTCATACTAAGGAGTGTTGTGTCTGCTGACAGCTTGCTAAGTTCTGTTCTTTTCCTCTTCTCTCCAAAAACGTAGATCCATTAACTTTCATTATGACATGTCAGGAAACGCAAAGCTATGGCATCTGTCTTTTCTGGAAAAAAAAGATGATTTCTTTGTTTTTAAATCATGATTTTTGTTATAACTTGGTCATCATAGCTGGCATGTACATCTATCCTCAACTGTTGAGTTGAGCATGTAGAATCCTAATAGGAAAGACAGCCTTCTGGCTTGTTTTTCAAGAGGTTGCTGTTTCTCATAACACCAAAGTAATGCTTCAATTGAGATAAATACAGAAGTTTAGTAATCATCTGTGAAATAATTGTCCTTTAATTATAGTTAGTTATAGCCAGTGGTACCAGTGAGATTTTTCACAACATGGTCAGTTGATGCTATCTCTCTAGACTGTCATGCCTTCTTCATTAGTGAAAATAGCATGAGAGGGTCTTTAAAACCCATTGTAACATTTGTGGAACTATTAACAAAGCACTCTTCATTTTAAATCAACATCTGTCCTGTAAAAGAGCTGTATACTGGAAGCTGTATACTGGAAGTATTATTATATGTAAAGCCTAAGAAACAGCTATCCTAAAAAACTAATAGTCTCAGTACACAAGAAATAAAGAGGAGAAAAGAGAGACGGCTCATCTCCACATCTTGGAGAACTCAGACATGCCAAGGCTGTGAGTAGTAAGTACCTGCTGTCTTGACTACATGTGCTGAAAACATGAGGGCAGGAAAATTTGGGATTTGGAAAATGACTTAAGTATAAAATGATTTTATTCTGGCAAAAGTCACAATGTACGAGGAGAAAAGCCTGTTGCCTATGTATATAGATTAAAAAAAATTAGTTCAGGAAAGTAATACTAATTCCTTTTTTCTTTAAAGGTAAGAATCATGGATACTTTTGGGAGCTTTCAACGACATACCTCTGTGGTTGTCCATACATAGTGTTTTGTAAACCATAATTAAGGTGCAAGCTAGAACACATGTTGCCCCAGATTCATGGGAGCCAGTCTTACTCACTACTTCAACACAGAGCAGGTGGCTTGTTATAATGTAGTTGTTGATGCAGTAAGAACTGACAGCCATGCCTGGTGTTGCTTATAATCACTACCGATTAAAAGACAGTATTGCCTTCAAGAAGGCATCACTGTTGTCTCCTCCTGGTAAGGATTTAGTGACATCCTAGACCAAGAGGATGTTTATGCTTAGAGGATGCCTGAATATCAATTGGGTCTTAAATCTGTGCTTTTTGTATTTGCATGAAGATAGATTCTTCTGGAGGGCTGGAATGAAGAATTTTGATGTGATTCAATGTTTTTTTGTGTAGACTCTTGGGCATACAAAATAAGATAGGAAAATGATACTAAATGTGTGTTCTCTAAAAAAGCTTTTCTTACCAATTAATTTTTTTTTTCTTCCTCTTCACTATAATCTAACTTTCTTTGTAGAAAACTCTTTTGTGGATGAAAAAGATTAAGGTACCTTGCCAGGCAGACATAATCTGTTTTGGAAGGACTTGTCTACTCTGGTGGCAAGTACTTCACAAAACCACGTGTAATCATCCAGGGCTTGTGCATCAGGAACTAGATCATCCGAGGAAGTTGAGCACCAAGTTAACAACTGTTACATTGTATGTTTCTGATGCTGTAGAAGGTTTAATAATCCTGAAGAAGGAGGAGACCGATATGAAAAGGCAGCTTTAACTCTTTTGGTCATTAGTAGGCAATCTGGACGTGCTAGTGCTCTTCATGATGGAGAAAGGATAAGAATTACTATTAGGCTGCCAGCTGGTTGGAAGCAAGCACTTTACTGGCATGCAGTAAAAGAAAGGTTAATAAGCTGTGCCTTTTAGTGTTCAACAGTGAATGTAAAGCATAACAAATAACTGGATCAGATCTTACTTGTGATATCGTTCTATTAACTTCAGTCAGTTGACTTCAGCAGGCTTAGCTTGGGGATGCATTAGTACCATAATGTTTAAATAGAAGAAAAACATGTAAGCTTTCTGTAAACATGGCTTACATTTTTGTTGAACATTAAGGGTAACTCACTGGGGAAGGAAAAAATGGAAGGTAAAGAATGTTCATTATTGTGTACTGAGAAGTACAGGCGTAGGTCAGGCTGTTTGCTGTTGAAGAGTTGTATTCTGAATAAATTGGATCAGCATCAAAATCCTGGATCTTCTGTCACATAATTCAGTGTTTTCTCTGGGCTATTTTAGGATGAAAACAATTAGAAAAGGTTGCATTCTCATTCATATCTGAGTTGCTTATTTTTGCTAGAGTAAATGAGCTCTGGTCATTGAAACATCCATTTTGATTAAAATGTGAACTATATTTTGCATCAGAGACAAAAAAAAAAAATATATATATATAATGCCCTGTCTCTTGCCTTTAATTATCACAGCTCAATGATTTAGATAGCATTTTGGAATGGCAAAACTTTGGCTGACTGCCACGATACACAGTAAGCCCAGAGAAGCTAGGAATCGGTAGCTATTAATGAAAATTTAATTTTATGGTGTTTCCTGAATACCGTAAGTGAAGCAAAATACATCTCTAAGTCAAAGTGCAACTCTTTGCCTCTTTCATGTTTTAAAAGATATTTAAGATTTTTTTCTGTTTTGTTTTTGATGTGTATTCTCAAGGCCTTAAAAATCAAATACTTTGGTGCTGACCAAGTTGCAGAATCATACAAGATGAAGGACCTGTCAGCAGAGTCCTAGAATGAGATACTGCAAACTTAACCTCCTATTGCTGGTATTTCCATTGAGATGTAGGTCCTGAAAAAATCTTAGGGAAGTTTTTTTTATTCATATGATGTTCATATTAGTAGCTCAGAGTTGATATGAGGGGACTTCCAGTGGACCACGTGACCCTTTGTTCTTAGGGAGTGGCTTTTTTTCCTGAGAATTTTTCAAGCTGTGTCTAGTTTAAATGGCAAATAGTATTTATATTGGCTATAATCTTCTATTAGTCACAGTGTGTTTTTTGTACTGTAAACTGTATTAAAAACCATATAATGCAACAGTTACTGCAAAAGAATGGAGAAGACAAAATTGCATTCAGAAGGATTCCTTGCTGTTGTATTATTTTTCTTCTGCTCCAAATCAGGCTATTTCAGTACTTGATTGTCATTGTACCTTTTTGGGGGCCTGAGGAGTAGCACCTTTTTAGAAATGGACTTTGCATTGGAGATTAATTTGTTTCTGAGAAAAAGTATAATCTCATGCTATGTTCTTCATGATTAAGATCTCATGAATCTTTATACTCTCATAACTAAGGATTAGACCTTTTATTTCCAGGACAGTAAAGTGATTTTTTGGTAGTGTTTTTTTGTTTGGTTGGTTTGGTTGTGGTTTTATTTGGTTTGTTTTGTGGGTTTTTTTCCCTTTTTATATGAATGCATCTTTTCCTTATTTAAAGATTTTCCAAGAAATTTTCTGAATTGGCTAGTTACTTGTGTCTTGGCACTTACACATTCATATACATAAATATATACACTGACTTTCAAGTGATTCTTAATTGCTGTTCTTGTCTCACATGGTAGAAAGTAGAAACAGAGGGAAGGGCAGCTGGACTTATGCAGTAAAGACGAGCTCAGGAGTGCAGAGAGCTCAGTGCATCTTTATTATGTTTAGGTAACTTAATATGGAAAATCACTTTTTAAAGCTCCATTTAAAAACTAAGAAAAACATTAAAAAACCCCAGCATTCAAAAACCAAATCCCACTTTTCTCACGAAAATTAGCACGTGGAACTAGATGATATCCATGAACATATGCTGCTTGCAATTAGAATTGTTTTGATTGCTCCAGTAAATAGCAGCTCCCTTGAAACGTCCATTTTTTCCATGTATTTTCAATGTTTTCTTTGTGTTCAATTTTTTTTTTTCTTCAGCAAACTTCAGTTTTTCTCAAATTAAAGCTGATGTTTGTTTTCATCCAGGCTATAACTGGAAGGTTATTTTCAGCTTTGCAAATGACATTACTGACCTGTCCAGGTTACAAAATTGTAATACCTCCCAGCCTAGATAATCTTCTAGGAACGTGAGTTAATTCAAATTGAGCCTTAAAATTTGTTAAAGGTAAGAAGAAATAATTGATTGGGGATTATGAAGGGATAGAGGGTATCTGCTTACCCCTTGGACTTGGAAAAAGTAGCTATGTATGGAACTGGTTCCTTGGAATTGTATGTTCTCCTTTGTTAGCAGCAGCAGTAAGTCTTCACTTTCAAACTGGAAATTTTAGGCATCTCACAAAATAAGTATGCAAAGACTTGATGGTCTTGCATCAGTCTTTTCAAAGATGACATTGAACTCTTCTAAATAATATTTTTAAATATTATGTAAATATTCTCTTGTAGAATACATTAGAACAAATGTTGAATTATATCAGAATTAAATCCAAATTTAAGTAAGTACCTGAAATTATCATTATTCATGTTCATGTGGGGAGCTTCTAAGCTTTATAGTAACTGATATAGATAAATACCAACTGATATATAAATACCAACTGATAGGAGAGGGTGAAAATAAGGTGATGGGCTTATCCAGGGACAGCTCTTGAGAAGAGATGGCAGGATGGAAACACACATGGTACATGCTGATTTCCCTTTTAAATTTTGGAGTCCAATGTTGGGATGTGTGTCATTAAAAGATAATTTTAGATAGACAGAGATTGAAAATATAGAAACAAACACCTTCTTCTCTCTCTCCTACTCGCACTCTTTCCCACTTCAGAAAGAAAATGTGGAATGCTATTCTCTGCTATTGTTGTATGTAAGTTCCAAAGAAGTCATACAAAAGCCTGTGTTGGTGCTTTACCACTAACTCCATGTGCTACAGGCCAGGGCCCCCCAGGATATATCGCACCAGAATGGCCTGGTTCCAGTGTTACTGGGAGTCGCTCCTGAGAGCAGAGTCTCTGTAGTTATTGAACCACCTCAATGTGGCCATTCTCAGCAGAGCTAACTGGGTCAGCCTGCAAGCACAAACTTCTCATGTGTGCATTGACATTTCATGCAGTTTTACTGTTATTTCCACTCTTGTGTTTGGAAATTACTGGCTCAGCATGGTATGCTGCTTGCTAAAATGGTCTCTACCAAAATTTTATGTTAATTGAAGTATAGCTATAGCAATTTCTCTGCTTCATGTTTTATTCACTTTAGTTCTCAGTGAAAATACACTTACTCCAGCGTTGGGTTGAAAGGATGATCTTTGAAAATAGCAAACCTGAATGCCACGTGGCTTACATTCTGTTTTTTTTTGACTACCTGTTTGTTTAAGTTTCATGGTCTTCGGGAATGTGTTAAAGACCTGGTCTTCTGTATGTTGTAATTTGCACATTGTGATCCTGATGGACTTAGATGATTATAACCTGTGCAGGGTGAAACTGCCCTGTTGGTGGCTCATGAGTAATCAGAGAAGGTCTTTCTCTGAATCTTCCCTGTCAGAGTGGATTCTCCTGGGAGCCAGCAGGAGACAAGTTAATTCTGTACCCTGTGATTAAAGGATGTACTTGGGATACAGTAGCCAAAATTCCATTTGACCTGAGAAGACTGGATACTTGAGTACTTGCATTATTTTAGGTAATGGATTGCCTCTGTTTTCTTGTACTGCTGGGAGAGAAATTATTCCTGGGTGGACATTTATTTAATTAAGTCATGGAAAAATATTTTGCTGATAGAACCTCAAAAAAAGTTATTATTCTGATTTTACTGTCATATTAAAACTGATTTTCAGTGAAAATTCTTAGTTCTTAATTAGCTTCAGCGGACACTTTGGTATGTTGTGTTCACCTTGTCCCTCTCCAAAATAACCCCAAAAAACGAAACTGAACAACTAAAAGAACAACCCAGCCTCGTTCCAGGAATGCAAACAGTCAGGATAGATAGTAAGGGAAAAAGTATGTAAACTTCACTGAAATCCATTGTATGTTACTGGTTATTTTTCACAGTATCCATATTAATTTATTTTGAAGAACAGTGCTTCCTAGAGATTTCTTTTTAAAAGATAAACCTGGAACTCATACGAGGATATTGCCATTGTTCTTGTGTTCTTTGAACTGAAGTGAGGAAATGGATGAAGTGTGACCAGGCACTAGGATTTTAAGTTCAAGAATTTCATGGTTTCCATAGAAACAGCTAGTTCTATCATAGCTACCCAATTAAATGCTTATAGGATTTTTCCTTTTTTCCTCCTCTAAATAAAATTTGCTTTATTTTGGTTTTCTCTTTCCCTTTACTTCAAACTTCTGAAATTCGCTAACTTAATTTTTAGCAGTGCAATGTTGCCTTAGGCGTTCCTTGTTTGAGAAAGCAGTTGTACATAGTAACACATTTGTTTCACTCGGTAGTAATTTAAAGGTGAATGTGTCATCGGAACAGACTATGAAGTTCACCTCAGTCCTGAATAGAGTGGTGCGGGTGCTGTCACAGTTTCCTGGTGTCATGTTGGGATTGCCCTACTTTCACAAGTGGTGTGGCTTTGAATGAGTGACGCAGCTCTGCCAGCCAGCAGGCAATGGAACTTGTGTTCCTTAGCAGGGACAACTTATGTTTCTTCTCGTGTTCCGTGACAATTGTTTTTTCACCATACAAAGTAAATTTATAATGGCTGCAAGGCACTATAAAGGGTAGAGTAAAGTCCCCTTTTGCATCTAAAGCTAAATACAGGGGTTCTGAGTGTTGCCAAGTGTAAATTTTAGGGCTTCCGTTGAGGGAGTGTGGTTAACTTACCTGTATTTCTTATAAAGTATCTGGTGAGAATAGGTGTCTAGAAGTGTGATTCTTAAGAAATATAGTTTTATTTATTTTACCAAGTGACTCTTGAACAAGAGTGCAGGATCAAGGATCTCTTCTCAGAGAATGCTTGCCCTGTTGGGCTACAAATTCATACTTTTGCTAACTTGCTTTCTTGTCATATGCACCTTAGTCCCTCTACCAGCTAGTTTCTTGGCTGAGAAGGAGCTAATGTTATTATTCTACATGTTAAATTCCCAGAAAGTTCTGGAAATCTTCAGAAGGCTGCTTGGGTTAGATTCAACGATCATGAGCTGATATGGTTAAAATCAAATGGAAGAATAAACAAAGTAGGAGTATGCATAAAGCCTTGGATTTCAAGGAGGAAGATGCTGATTAAACTAAATGTACTGGGTTAGTAATAAGGAGAGTATATGAAGAATTTGCGTGTTTGATGTTTCTTCTGGTCAAAAACATTACAGTTATAAAGCATCTGCATGCTAAATGAGTGAAAAGATGTGAAGAGAGACTTTGAATTTGAGAGTTGAATAACTATCCCAGGAAGAATGTTGAGAAGGAGCAGAGCAGAAATAATGGACTAAAATTCAAAATGTATATTTACCCAAGTTAGATTATGACAGACAGATTCATTAGCCCATTTCCTTTGGAAGGAGAGTGAGATCCAGATGAGGGAAATGCAGAAGTTTACTCTCTCTGGACTTCAGTGAGTAGTTGATGTTGAGTAGGAAGGGATCCATTTGGGAAGGCAGAGTTTGATAGAACGTGTGACCTGGGTGGAGAAGATGGTAAGGTACAGTGTTCAATGTGGAAGTGTAAGGCTGGCAGTTATGCTTAGTGGAATTCTTTAAAGATAATTTTGGGACCAGCTGTCTTTCTTCTTTTATGCCAGTGGCACAAGGAAAATCAGTATGCCCATGAAATTTGTTGATGATGAAAATTTGGAAGTAGCAGTAGTACAGAAGATCATCATGATGTAGTATAGAAAAGATTGGATTATCTCAAAGACTGAATTAATAGGAACAAAATTAATTGTATTAATATAAGAATATCCTGTGCATCGTGGGTGGTTAAACACTATATTTTGTAATGCAAGCTTGAAAGTTTATGTGGTGGAAACAACTGGACTAGAGCAGAGCATTGCAAGATTACTGCATTGCAAATGTGAAACAGTTGTGATGTTTGTATTGAAAACAGAGAGGCATTTGCTGTCAATTTAAGGAGGTTCTAGTATCGTTTTATAAATCCCTGAAATACTGTGTAGAATTCTAATTTACATACTTAAGAAATATTATTCAAGAGTAAAGCAGATATGGGTTAAAGTGAATCGTAGAATTGGAAAGGACCTTGAGAAATTTTCTAGCCCAACCTCCTGCTGGAAGCAGGGTCACCTCTGAATTCAGAACCGATTGCTTGGGGCTTTGTCAATTGGATTGTGAAAATCCACAAGGGCAGAGCTTCCAAAGCAGCTCTGGGTAACCACTGTTTTGATGTCCTCAAGGTGAAAACTTTTTACCTTATCACAGTTCAAAGCCTCTTGTTTCCATATATGAAACAAGATTTCTGTCTTGGACCTCAACAAAGAGGTCGTTGTCGTGGTAATTTAGGCATAGGAAGGCTGGTAATAGGTGCCCACCAGTCCTCCAGGCCTACCAAGCCCAGTTTCTTTAATCTTTGTTGATGTGCTTCAGAACTTTGAAGACAGTGATCCCACCAAGGGCCATTTTTTTAATGAGGAAAATTTTTGCTTGTTTGTTTTAGCAAAGTGTGTCCCTGTCTGCACACGTAGAATAAAGCCCTTGAAACCCCAAGGTTTTTTTGCTAAAGTGCAAAGTAGGTGAGTGTAACCTCTCCAAGAATAAACTTAAGCTGGGAATGGGAAGAAAGGCCTCAGTGGAACTCTCAGATTCTACAGCAGCCTTCCAGGGAGTGTAAAAACTGAAGTTCTTCATTGTGTTTCAGTGGATGCATTTCCAGGAGTGACCTGGCCTCTAGAACCTGCAGGTCCCCACTGGCTTGGCCTATGTTTTATGCTGCTGTTTCACTTAGTTATTTGGGTCTGGTTCAATCTCTTACATGAGTCTGGTGGAATCCAGTCAGTTAAGTGTACAGCATGGGGCTGGGAGGTTTCTCTTTGACCTAGAGCCATTAAGAAACATTGATGTGTCTTTGGAGAACAAACTTATTTCTTATAATCATGAACTTGTACTAGGAAGCAAGTGTATTGGATGTTGAGGATAAAATAATTTTGTGTGTGTATTTTAATCTTAAAACAGCTGAATAAAAGCAGTTAGTTTAAACTTGGGGCTGTATAGTGTGTGGTGATATGACACTTACCCTCCTCTGCATTTCAGTTGTAAGATGGGAGCAATCTCAGGCTGCTACTGGAGCATAAAATTGATAGCAAACTAACTTGTTTAACTGAATAGATGGGAAGTCACTTAAACATGAAGAAATGAGATTTACAACCTACACAGTGTTTCTTGATGTTTAAGTGACTTCCCATTTAGCACTGTGGCACTGAAGTAATTTTGTAGTTATACCTTAAAGAATGAACAAACTTTGCAGATGCCTTTATCAAAGAAAACACAACTCATTATACATCTGCATATATGTGACCCAAATTTCTCATCCAAAAATTGTGGTCACAGTTGTTGCTACAATCTTTGCATAGACATAATTATAATTTATGGGTTTATTCTGTTTGGTGTTTTTATTTCCTTTTGGGTTTTTTTTTATTTGAGGAGGGGTTGTTGTTGTCGCTTACAGAATATAATCTACACTGGAAATTTTTATTGTGTATGCAGTGCAACTGATGGGGTAGTCACTGGAGCTCTGATTATGAGATTGGGGGGAGGGAGAGAGGAGGAGGTTTGCATGCTTGAGATCACAAACAGAATGTGCCATTACATAACTGTGCAGAGGAGTTATAGTCTGCAAATTGTATTTAATCCTACTTCTGATGCTGTGTCTGTTCTTGACTGCTTTCACCAGTAATGTTGCAGTTGGTACCATAATGCAGAAATGTGAGGATATGATCTATATCACTTTCCTGTAGCAAAAGGCTGGAATTCCCTTTGGTAGCCTGAGGAAAAAAACCCCACATAATCAGGATGGTTGTTGTTACATCCCCAGTGGAAGAGCAAACTTGTCAGGGCCATGAGAATCACAAAGTATCTTGGGACCAAGGCACTTTTGACAAGAATGGGTGGATGGGCTTCAAGCGTACAAGGGATACACATACAACTCCTTACTAACTTTAAACATAGGAAATAGGATACAGGGTAGATAAGACCACTAAGAATCCTTTCTTAACTTAAAAAATTAAAATTTGATGCTTTTGTGTCAAACCTTCTCTACCTAACCAATATTTTTTTCTGCATTTTGAGTAAGTGTGTATGCTCTTATTTTTTCTTCCTTTTTCTTTTAGTTCTGAGCTGTCATTAGTAGAATTTTGGCAGAAATATTTGTTTCAGATCCCCTATACTTTATTTGCAAGATTAAGCAGTACAGCAGTTTCAAGCTGTTACATTTCCTGGTGTTCGTGAGGGGAATGAGATTAGACTCTAAATTTAAAGGCAAGTTTTGGGGTTCTTTGCTTCAAACCCTTTGGGCTAGTGTGATGTGCAACTCAAGACTAAGATTCCATCAAGCTAAGATTAAGAAACATAAATACATATATCTCTCTATCTATCTTACATAGATAGAGAGACAAAAACATGCAAACTGAATGTGTCAGTGGTATGCTGTACTATAAATAAGAAAGTACTTTAACCCTTCATTAGAACAGTTGTTTCCTTGCACTTGATGCACATCTGCTTGACTGACTTAACAATTTATTTTGGGCTTCTGCAGATATTTGGCAAATATTTTTTTTTTTAATGAAAATATTCATCCTTCATTGTACACATGCTTTGTAATATATCCTGTAAAATTATTAGCTTATTTTGATGTGCCTTTTATATTTCACTATAGTAAGACTATAAAAAATGTTCTTCAGCAACAAAAAACTTACCCATCTTGGGAAGGTGAGGAGAAATAAGGATCTAACATTTTTCATTCTTTCTTTCCACCCCTCCTGTTGCTTTACATTGATTTTATGTTGCCTATTAACTGTAAAAGAATGATTTTCCAGGAAGCAAAGTTGGTTTTGGTTATTTTTCAGTGATGCTCATCTCCTCTCTGTGTTCACTTTAGTGTGCCTAGTAATCTCAAAATTCAGTAAAGAGAATAAAAGAAAATATGTGTCCCTAATGTTTTGCTAGCTGAAAAACACCTTCAGTTCTACGTTAAGGCTGTGCTATATTCATGTTTTAAGTGCTGAGCAGGACTAATCTTCTGGGGCTTTTTTAGTCACCTCCTTGTAGGATCCAAATCAGATAGTTCGAGGGAGCTGATGGTTTGGTGTTTATGCCCACTGCCTAGGAAAGTGCTATGATCTTCAAAACAGTTAACTCCCACCACAGCTAAACTACACACAGATGAAGGAAAAGAAATCCTTAGATAACCTGCACAAATTCAGAGTTTGGGGACTGCTTGGCCAGAGGGAGGGGGAATATCTCATGAGCCATTTAGAGTATAGGAAATGGATATGGGGACTTGGAGTGTGAGGCAGGAGGGTTGCTGGTCAAGAAGCATCTCAGTTCTAGTGTCTACAGCAGGCACCGGTGCCAAGAGTTTGGGGTTGATTTGTTTGTTCTTTTAAACAGGCAGCCCATTCCAAGTACAGTAAGTTTGTGATGCAGTCTCAACTTCCTAAATTTTTGGCAGTATGTTGGTGTTGTAATGAGATGCATTAATGCTTAAAAAACAAATTAAAGATAATGAGGTGCAGAGAAAATGGAATTGAACACAGTACAACCCACCTCCAAAAGCCAGGGCATGGCAAGCTGATGAAAAGAACTTATTTTCTACATAGACATTTTGTAGTGACATCTGAGTACTTAGTTAGTAACTGATGTGGTGCTGTATTGCAAACTGTTGGTTAAATAGAAGAAATTAAAATGTATTAGAGAAATTGTGTGTGTCTAAGAGCCTAACATAAAGGACCTAGCTGAAAGGGGGGAAGTCAGCTCAGAGAGAACTTGTTATTAGGATCATTATGATACAATTGTTGGATCAATCTTAATGTTGCCTGATTGATTTAATGACAAAGCTAAGTGTAAAGGGGACTTGCTGCTAGAATTTGTTGATGACATGAACTTTGAAAAATGCTTGTAATGTAAAGAGAAAGAACTGTTACATAGAATTTGGGGGGGGGGGGGGT